>JAPYZR010001665.1:0-36225 GCA_030522945.1 Trichopria nigra
TACTAATCTCTGGTCAAGTACGATAATAGTCCAATCATCACGTACGATAATTGTACGATAATTTTACTACCCGCATACGATATTCACATGCCAGCAATCATTCTCGATTCTTTTAATTCGCTACGATGAAGTTTTCTTACAAGGTTTGTGATAGTTTTAATGACACAAAGTTTTTGTAATATTTTATTCAGTGCCATGCGGTAATAATCATTACCGCACGTTTCTGAAAATTAATGGCAATACGCTATTTTCCGCACAGTGTTGCAAAAATTTTTTATTTATTACATTTAAATTTAATTGAATTAATTTTATTTACAGTTTAGCAATTTGTTGGGTACGGTGTACCGCAAAGGAGACCTGATTTTCTCTAATGATGGCATGTCTGTGATAAGTCCTGTTGGAAACAGAATAACGATTTACGATTTGAAAAAGTAATATTATATTTTAGATATCTACGCCATTATAGTCTATTATGGATAATATGCAAATAATAATGTTATTTATACTTTTGCAGCAACAAATCAGTAACTCTTCCTGTCGAAAGCAGATTTGATTTTAATGCATTGGATTTGTCGCCAAATGGTTACATACTGATCGCAATTAATGAAGGTACGTTATATCAAGATTTGAGGTATCAAAATACTGATTACGAGTGCCCATACTATGTCTGGTGTCATGCAAGTTTGCATCATGGGTCAAGTCGATATGATCAACAGTTTAAAGATTGTTCAATATCTAACTTGAATCTTAATATTCATTTTTTATGTGTTTGATTCAATTAAAATAAGGTATTGAATTTCATGTTTTCTAACAATAAAATTATTTATTTATTTTAGAGGGAGAGGCTCACATTATTAGCATGATCAGTAAGACGGTACTTCATAAATACAGATTCAAACGAAAAGTATCGTGTGTCAAGTTTTCTCCCGATGGCAAACATTTCGCTGTTTGTAAAGAAAATAATGGTAAATATAATACATTTGAAAATTTAGCAAATGGTAATATATGTAGGATAAATTAATATTTATGCTATTTTTTAGTATTTGTTTTTAATGCACCTGGTCTTCAATCTGGTGAATTCAATGCGTTTGTGATGGAAAGAGTTTTTCACGAAGCAGTAAATGAAACCACGTGTCTTCAGTGGTCATTTGATTCTAAATTTTTATTGGTGGGATCAAATGACAGATCTGCAATGATGTACAGTCTTGAAAAATGGTCCAATTTTAAACGTTATACATTTGGCAGCCATACAGATTCGATCGTAGGATGCTTCTTTGAGAAAAACAGTTACGATGCATCAACAGTTAGCAGGTATTCCTTCAAAATATTAAATTTTTTAATACTTTACATTCAATATTACATTATATTTATACATAATTTTGATTATTGAGAGAAATTGCATTACAATTTATTATTGTCTTTTAAGGAATGGTCAATTGTGCATTTGGGAATGTTCAGTAGATCCAAACGACTTGATTACTTATCAACCTCCATTAAAAAAGAGAAAACAACGCTCAAACAATGATAGCGATGAGGAGGATGACGTTGACTTAGTAGATGCGATAGAAGTATCCCAAAAAGAAAAAAGTAAAAGAGAACGATCCTTGCAAATAATGGCTATAAAAGAGCTCGAAGAGGAGAAGAAAGAAGAAAATGAGGAAGATGAAAATGTGTCAGATGCAAAACAAATTAAAAAAATGACATACAAACGATTAGGTCGGCATTATTTAGCAGATGAACCGAGAAAGAATAACAAAGATGCAATGCTAACTGCAGCTGCCTATCACGAAGATACTCATATCCTCGTTGTAGGTTTTAGCAATGGTGCTTTCTTTGTGTATGAGTTACCGGATGTAAATATGATTCATTCGCTCAGGTATGAAACCTTTTACTTTAAATTACAATAAAATGGAAGGTTGTAAATAAATGTACACTGTCCTTTATTGCATTACAGTATTTCGAATCAATATATATCATCAATCACTCTGAACAATACTGGAGATTGGATTGCACTTGGATGTTCAGAACTGGGACAGTTGTTAGTATGGGAATGGCAGAGTGAGACATATGCAATGAAACAGCAGGGTCACAGTAATAATATGAACTGCATTGCGTACAGTCCTGATGGTCAGCTAATTGTAACAGGTGGCGAAGACGGAAAAGTTAAACTGTGGAATACAACCAGTGGCTTTTGCACAGTGACGTTTCATGAACACATTTCTTCTATTTCTGGAGTCTTGTTTAGTAAAAATCGTAAATTCATTGTATCATCCTCGTTTGACGGTTCGGTCAGAGCTTACGATTTGATGAGGTACAGGAATTTCAAAACGTTCACTTCACCTCGGCCTGTTCAATTTAGTTGTGTTGCCATGGATTCAAGCGATGAGTTTCTGGCTGCTGGTGGTCAGGACGTTTTTGAAATATACATGTGGAGCATGAAATTAGGAACTCTTCTAGAGGTTTGTAATAGTGCAATCATTTACTCCTTAATGAATTATTGTTTTATATTTAATACTTACATAAATGTATTTTGCAGATTTTAAGTGGACACGAAGGACCTGTGGTTAGTATTTCCTTTAACCCAAATGCTGCAAGTTCAGAAATGGCATCAGTGTCTTGGGACAAAACTGTGAAGTTGTGGAATGCGATTGAGAAAGATTCGCAACATGAGACAATTAAATTAACTGCAGATGGATTGTACGTTACACACAATCCGTCTGGTACGGAAATAGCCGTTGCCACGCTAGACGGACAAATATCTTTCTTTGATTGTAAACGCGCAGTGCAAACCGGTAGTATCGAAGGCAGAAAAGATTTAGGTAGCGGGAGATCCGATACTGATTTGATCACTGCAAAGAAAAATTTAGAAGGAAAGTAAGTAGCTAATTAATTTTTTTTACTGTCTTAGATTATTATTTGAATCTTTATTGTTTAATGACGTCATAAATTACTTGTAAAAGAATTTGTTAATATAAATTTTTTATTAATTTCAGAGCATTTACGACTTTGTCGTATTCTGCAGATGGAAAATTTATACTAGCTGGAGGGCAATCGAAAAACGTTTGCATTTACCACGTCAAAGAATCGTTGTTAATGAAGAAATTTGAAATTACACAGAATCGTTCATTCGATGCTGTCGATGTAAGTTTTCAGTCATTTATCTGTCGCTAACAATAACTTATATAAAAATTATCGTATTTAATATTCGATTTTATAGGATTTCATTAACAGAAGAATGATGACAGAATTCGGAAATGTCGCCTTAGTAGAGGAACGTGAAGAAAACGAAGGTGGGAATGTAACACTGCGTTTGCCTGGTGTTCGAAAAGGAGACATGGCAAGCAGATCAACAAAACCTGAAATCAGAGTTTATAGTTTAGAATTCTCACCTACTGGTAAAACAATTTTTTATACTAGGTCGCAATGTTTATTAAAAACTAATATTTCTGTGGATTTATAATTGTATGGTACACGCAATAACATTTTTATATTATAGGCCAATCATGGGCTGCAGCAACTACAGAAGGATTACTGATTTACTCTCTGGATGTCAGCCTTGTTTTCGATCCATTCGAACTTGAAATTGGTATAACGCCAATGACGACGAAAGAAACCTTAAAGAAGAAGGAATATGCTAAAGGTGATATTTTGTTTCCATTCTCTTATAACTTAATAGGAATGAAATGTTATAAAAAACAATAAAAAAAATTAATTCAAATTTTATTTCCTTTATTTCAGCAATCATGATGGCATTAAAATTAAACGAAGTGGACTTGATTCGAGAAGTCGTCGAAAACGTGCCACATACCGATAGTAAGTTTGAAAATTTCCTTTTTAAATAAATTAACATAATGCATTTTTGTTATGTGCGTTATTTATGTTTTCTTATTTTACAGTTGGATTAACAGCGTCAGGTTTACCAAATGTTTACGTTGAGAGGTTATTGAAATTCGTAACTACCGAACTAGGGGATTCTAAACATGTGCAATTTTATCTTTTATGGATCGAGTCAATTTTGACGCAGAAAGGTCCTAAGGCCTCTGAAATTCTGAATTTACCCACGTTACTGTTGATGCAGCAAAATATGCAACGAAAACAGGAAGAATTACGTAAAACGTAAGTACTATTATAATTAATCATTTATTTAAAAATTTATTTGAATACTTAATTTTTATAGTAAAATGTCAGTATTGATCAATCATTATTATTTTACCTTGTACTGATTTCAGGTGTGACTTTAGCGAGTATACATTGTCCTATTTAAAAGTATTAAGCCAGCATCACAATACACAGGAAGCACTATTACAAAGTGAAGACCCCAATTTACTTTCAATTGAAGAAATGGATGTCTCACAGTAATTTGTTTTATTTTTCATCTATGTAAATTGATGTAAATAAGTATTGTACAAAGTGTAAATAAGTGTTGAGAAGGGTACAGAAGGTGTATAGAAAAGTGATGAAGTTAGTACTTTTTAAGTTAAATTTTCTAACAAAAAATATTTTATAAATAATAATGTATCTGATTTTCTGATAAGCATTATCGTCAAATAAAGAATATTTTATTCTAAAGAATAAAGAATATTTTAGAAACAAATGCCTGTGACCCTGTCGCGGAACATTGTCGATCGTCTTTTGGAACACGACGCGAAATGCGAAAATAAATGAGAATCGTGCCAATTATTCGATGATCTTGCAATTGTATTCTTAAATTATTTTAAAAAATAATTAATGTAAAAATTATCATAATAAAAACTCAGTTTACTATATATAAGGAACTCAAAAATGCAATAAAAAATTTTGTTGTCCGTTACATCCATATTAAAATAGCAAATGTGAATTGGCATATCAAGTTTATATAAACTTATGTCATTCTGAGCTCGTGCGGCCGGAGGCCGCTGTCGCGAAATGTTCCATCAGTGAGGCCCGACGGGCCGAACACGGTCAATCTTACGAGCGAAGCGAGCTACGCGCCAGGAGTCCAGGGGGCGGAGCTCCCGGTTGGGTTGCAGGCCGAAGTCCGCAGGGGCGAATCCCCTAGTTTTTTGGTGAATTGTAAATTAAATATTGATTTTATTTAAAATAGATAAAGTATAATACCTACGTTTAATCTAAAAATGCAAACATAATTAATGATTTTGAAGCCTTTAAATTTATGAATATGAATTTAACCGAATTGAATACTTACTATTCGACGCCTTATTATAGGACCATGACAGGAAATCTATCCGGTTCTTTCAGAATTCCATCCGAATCTACTTTCTAATAGTTTTAGTATTCAAGTGGATAACAAAGTAATCGTTTCCAATCCATAGGGAGTATTCAACGTTTCTATATATCGTTTTAACCATCAGGTACACTTTCAGGATATATCCGTTTGTCAATCCGACATCCTCAAAGTACCAGCCCAGTAAACGAAAAAGTGTTCAGAAGTATTCGAGGACAAATAAATAGGATTGAGAATGAATACTTCTTTATCATTCTTATTAATTCTATTTCTATTGTAATTCAATACTTCTTCGTTTCCTGCGGGAGAGGCCAAATTTTGAACTCTATAGACCCCTCCTTAACAGTAGAATAGAAATTTAAAAATTCTGATCTTGTATAGTGTTTTTGAACGTGAATACTATTTAATGATTCCTATTACCTACTTGTAGTTCTCAATGTTATTTTTGAAATCTTAATACTACTTATTGGTACTGCCATGTTCAAGATACTATAATTAATGGAATATGATATTATTAGTTATGAATATAGCATCCGATGCACAATGTCTGTTTACGTTTATGTATTGTTATACATTTGTAGAGCATCGAAAGATCGGAAAACATAACTAAATCAGACGCAAACTTAATAGGATAGTTCATATCTAATAATAACATGTATTTTTGATAGTTATTGGATGTAATTGAGAAATGAAAGATCTTGTCCAATTACAGTTTGGTATAGAAGTATATACACGTAATGACGTAATAATTTAATGAGTACACAATCATTTTATGAATATACAGTATAGTATGAGTACAAATGTGTATTTATACTGCGGTATCGTGAAGCTTTATACAGTTAAACAGATCCAAGTTATCTTTTCTTTACAATAAGTTTAATTATCTATGTTCAAGTCATTTGCATTATGTTATTAGTATTTCCATTCTGCGGTTTTTCAACGTCCCCTCCAAATCGGATTCTGTATTTACGTCGAACCAGATCCCAGTCGACGACATTGTCGATGTTCGGGAAATTTTTGAACGATAGTTGACTTCCAAGAGGACTTGGCGATAGCAACGACAAATTGAGACCATCTTTTGGTGGTTGAAACGCCAGCATTCCATTGTCCTGTAAATTTTTCCTTATTTAAACCGACATGTTTTTATAAAGCCTATTTGCACACTTTGACATTAGAATCAACAACAAAAATTCAAATACCTCACATAAATACACAACTATAAACGTGAGAGAATAGAATTGTAATTTTTTTTAATAATACTCGATAAAATATATTTTAAATATTTTCAATAGGTAAATCCGGCTAATTATTTGATGAGATATATTAGAAAAGTATTTTAAGACAATTAAATACGACGTTGGTAGACAGTTGTCATATATTGAATATAACGGAAATTTTTCTTCACGTTTTTTGCGGAACTACATATTGCAGAAATTTCAATTTATTTAATTTACTCGATAAATTATAAAATACTTGGCGAAAATAGGGTATGAGGTGGTAAAATATTGTAAAAGAATATACGTATTACACTCAATTTAGATTAATCCATCAATAATTTGATTGCAGTGCAAAAGCGAAGAATTTATGTACAATTAAAAAAACAAATAATAAGCGGATGGTTATATATTATTTTTCCAATTTCCTGTTTGTTCTGTTCGTATATAGTCGGTACGCGTTATTATCTGCATAACGGGCTTATTTGTAAACCTTATATCGTGTTTACATTAAAAAAAAAAAAAAAAAAAGAAAATTTGAATGTAAACGTGAAACTTTGATTATATGAGAATATGTAAGGAAAGAATTTTAAAATTGTCTTGCTGCGACTTAATTTGCAGTACTATAGTGTCATTATTCCATCCGATCTACGGTTTCATTCCATCCGAAAACTTCAGATTCTTTAGAATACAAATTAAAAGATGCATTGATCGTACCAAAAAATTAACTCCAGATTTGAAAAGAGTACTATACTTTTTCAAACGCAATGAAATCTAGAGTAAGTCCGAAAATATTTCGACAGGTTGCGGACTTACATGCCGTTTTAATATCCAGGCAAGAAAAGAGCAAATTAAAAATGATTGAATAAACTGTCCCCCAAAACGATCAATATAATTTTCTTAAAAAAAAAAGGTATAGAAGAAAGTAATTTAAGAATAAAACACAGTGTAACATTTTAATAATATAATGTTAACTTTGCATTTAAACAATAATGTAAAGCATATATCAGTAAATTGTTCATAAATAATTCAGAAACTTGGAAAAGTAAGAAAATATATGATGTCGTTTTTGTGAAAGATGTTACACGGGTGTATCGGTTACATGAATGCAGGCAATTCCTGAGTGCATGAATGAGGTTTAACCAGTGATTTCACAACTGCTGGATCAATGTAGGAAATAAAAACTATTACCCGAGAAAAAGGACGTTTAGGTAGTCGTGCACGCCCAACAAATCCATGCATAACACTCATGCGTTTCTTCAGCCCGTGTTTCTTCTTGAAGTTCTTACGCAAGTACGTAAACCATGTTGTCACGAGATTTAACGGGGATGGGGCCGTTTTTGTTCTTTGCGAATTTGTTAAGAATACGAAAATATCAAACAATTAATTAAATAAACCTACTAACGAACAATCGTCAAATGATAGTAGATCAAATACGTGATAAAATTACTTTTGCATGTTTCTTATGAGCTTGCTTAGTCCGTACTTCCATTCGATTTCACTCCGGGATTGGATATTTTGGTAAGTGTCGCTCATCATGGCAATTAAGAGGTTTATCAGCACAATCACGGTGACGAGCATGTACACCGAGAAAGAAAACTGATGGGTTTCCAAGCATGAGAAGAAGGTATATTCGTTAATCATTCTTCTGCTTTGAAATAATAACGTAAATGGAAAATTTTGTTTTCACCTTGAACAGATTAATGGTCCACGGTGGCTGCAAACGTTGCCGCAATGAACTTGCAAAGTCATCCGTATTCTTCTGTCCAAATATCGCGAAGAAAAGATTCTCCGTTACTTCGATTGGATTTGCGAATACTGAAAACCAAAAAACCACTTAAACTTTTGTCAAGAGAATTGTCAGAGAAATAGGAAATTATTTACTGTCTAAATATCTACACCTGTGATAGGATATCTACACACAAACGTGAGTTACATCTTTACTTATATACCATATACAGTATCAAAATAAAATACGTATACATATAAGATACAATAAAACTACGCTGGATGAAGTTTACGGTCTACGGCGAGGAATAATACAACCTTGCGTCCCTAAAGGACAGGCAAAAAAGGCTAAAACGTTGCAATCAAGGGTGCCAACATGCTATTAGACTAGATTTGTAAAATGCATTCGGTAGTTGCACCTAAGACCTACAAATGTCATCTTTCTAGCGAATAGAAAGTTCGTTGACTAACCCTTAACCGGAAGTTCGGCTGAAGACGTCGAAAAGATACTTCCTGGATTTGAAATATTTTTGGTTAGCATTTGATTTTTCGCAGCTTTTTATCGTTCCGATCGTTTTCTCTGTGTGAATTCTTTTTCTTATGAAACTTGACGCATTTATAAGGCAAAATTAGAAACAGGCTACATATCGTCATCTTCAGCATCATCTTCATTCATCGCAAAGGATTAACCGTTAATAATGAATAACATTTAGCTCATAACATTCATTTTGTCATTCACGATATTGGCAACGGAAGATTCGTGTCGTTTCTAAAGATACTCGACGAGGTCTGGGGTTCCTCGAATGCCGCAAGAGGATCCGAGTCGGGAGTTTCTTTGATTTCTTCGACCACTTTTTCTGGCTGCTCTCCGTATAAGGCACGATATTTTCGGCGTACAGCATCCCAGTCGACGACAGTGTCTATACGAGCGACATGACTGAAGGACAGCTGACTTCCTAAAGGACTCAAGTGCATGACGGACAGCGTAACGCTGTCCTTGTGAGCCACCTGACCCTTCTTAATCTTCGACAGCCATTTTGCGCCCATCTTCGACCGTGCTGACATCCGAGCACCGTCCCGTAGACCCATCATGTTGACCAAGGATGGACGCTGCTTCTTGGCAGCACGTTTTTTGCAAAGCTTGCACAGGTAGATCAACCAGGAAGTGATGAGGTTCAATGGCGACGGGGCTGTTGTCGTTCTAAAGTAGAACATTAACGACTCAGACTAATAATTTCGTTTCGCTTCAGACACAACGAACGATAACAATGAATATTTTACACTGAGAAGAAAATTTTCTAAAAACAAGTAAATATATTTACTCGACATCTATTTACTTGATGTAAGTAAATGTCTATTCAATTTAAGTCACATTTTTGAAAGGCGCAATCACAATATGAATTGATTTTTGGTCCGCCAGGTGGAGCACCCACGATTTTTCCCGCAATCGAGAGACTGAGGGTTTTTGTAAATGAAAGTAAATGAAATTTTTCTTCCTTAAATTTTCGTTAAAAATGTCACGTGTTCTTCCGTGCATTTCCACTTTTAGGAAATAATTCCAGAGATCTGAGAAGAAGGGATTGTAGGTATTCATTTGAATCAAGAAAGTAATACAATAAATTATCTCTTAGAAAATATTTACAGAATTTCAAATATTTACTTGCTTTAAGTAAAATTTCCTCGGAATTTCGAAATTCCTTTTTCAGTGTATCGAGCAAACAATAATCAGATTTTGAGGCAAGAGTATGTACAGTTTAGCATAGTTATATGCATGCTCGCGCAAGGAATTGAAAAATTATATTTTTTTTAAAGAAAATATAAAACACGGAATTTTGGAATTATTTACAAAAGGAAGAGTAAAGTGATGTTAAAGCGAGAGTAAAAGGCACCTGTGCATATTCCTGATTAGCTTGCTCAGTCCATATTTCCATTCGATGTCGGACTGAGCTTGTATCCTTTGGTAAGTGTCGCTCATCATGGCAATCAGTAGGTTGATGAGGACAACTACCGACACCAGCATGTAAATGCCGAATGCCAGTTTGAAAAGTACGGTGGTCCATTCCGCCTGTCGTTTCTCAACTTTGAAGTGTTCGTGCGTAGTCTGGCCGAAGATTGCGAAGAAGAGCAGCTCGACTGCCTGAATCGGGTTCATCTTGACTGGAATAACGTGCGACAAGTTTTCCGTAAAATGTCGATCTCTATATACTATTACAACGAACTCCCATTTACGTTTTATCTTTCACATGCCTTACAAATGCTATATGTCATAAACTATATTTTGTGGCTAAACTCTAGGAAATGTATCATTGAAAAAGAAAAACGAACATCAAACTTCAAAACTGTCTCGCAAGGGTCATGCGGACCATGGAGACAAATGTGAACTTCCTCCTCGTTCCGAAAACAAAAATGATAATTCCGCCGGGCTATTGCTAAGAATCAATGCAACATATCTCTTTAAACTATATGAAAAACATTTATAAACACGCAAACGAGCTTCAAGTGTCTTTAACATTTATTTCCATATGCCATTCGCTAAACTCACAGATAATGATCTCCGATCATTACCGCGCTTGCACTCATGCACGTTGATTATCAATGGTAATATTTATTCTTCTGGAATGACCACAATAACTCAGGTAAGTATTTGTTCGGACTCGTGCGGAGTATGAATTGCTCGCTGTGGATGATACAAGGCGGTGAAGTAGTCGATCGGATCATGCTGAAGGACACATGGTTTTGCATGATTTTGATTTAGTTTCTTTGAACACATACATTGAACAATTTTTTTCATAGCAATTCATTCTTGTCTTTGATTTTGGATTTGATTTACTTACACTCTTCAATCGCAATGTTCGAGGTGTCGTCGCGATGCATCTTTCTCTTCCTTAATAACTTCAAATATCCACTTATCCCGTCTGAATTTTATTTATCATATTTTCTGGTGCTTTGTTGTTACCTATTACTTATTAATCACAGTATCATCGAACTACATTATTTTTAAATGAAACAACGAAGGAAACATGTTATTATTTATACTGGTGGGGAAGACAAAGGCGGCGCGGATGCATTTGTAGCTGGTTGGCCATTTTCGTCTTCGCGATCGCCTTCATTCTCGTGTTCTTTTTCAACTTCGTCCTTCTCAGGTTCGTTGCCCGTGAGGGCGAGGTACTTTTTGCGGATGGAATCCCAGTCTACTACATTTTCTATTCTCGTGGCAGTGTTAAAAGAGAGTTGGCTACCTAGGGGACTTAGGTGGACTATGGACAAAGCTCGGAAGCTATCCTTTGGGCGAACTTGACCCTTTTTCACTTTGGAAAGCCATTTCGCTCCCATTTTTGAACGCGGCGACATTCGTGCTGCACGTTGCAACCCCATCATATGCACGAGAGATGGTCGTTTTTTACTTTTCGTACGTTGCCTGCACTGCTTTATGAAGTATACGAGCCACGTCGTCAGAAGGTTCAACGGCGATGGTGCTGTCGTCGTCCTGCAACATGGAAGCGGGACCAGTTCGATGGAGACTGCTAATGAACCTCCTTGTTTTACATCTTCAGAGATGGATTTAAACTTTGGATTTAGATTTTAAATATATTCAGTCATAAAGAATTGAAAAACAACGGAAGAAAAAAACAAGTAAAAATGAATGAAGCTAATATATTGACCAGGTACGTTATCAGAAAAGAACAACAAAGAATAATCTGAAATTTTACTAAACGGGACCCTTCAAGGAATTTGTACGATCCACCTTACCTGTGCATGTTCCGGATAAGTTTACTAAGTCCGTATTTCCACTCAATATCCGATTGAGCCTGGATCCGTTGGTAAGTGTCACTCATCATGGCAATGAGCAGATTAATTAAGACTACCACCGAAACCAGCATGTAAATGCCGAAGGCCAGTTTGAAGAGGACTGAAGTCCATTCGGGCTGATTGGTTTCGACCTTCAGCTCACTGTGCGTCGTTTGGCCAAAGACAGCGAAGAAAAGGTATTCGAAGGCGAGCACCGGATTCATCTTCACTGTAATTCGAGGTAACGTGTCTTTCTTTGTGCGTGTGACGCTTTCACTATTTCGACCATTTCAGTAAAATGCAATTAATTCTGTCTGCAGGAATTTGGCTAGAGGATAGTCTAAATGGATTCACCTACGCGTGAACGATCATCATGCTCATGCTACGGAAAAGGGTGGTCATGCTCGGACATTTTCTGGCATTTCAACCAGTTGCTAGTCTCGTTCTGATTCATGCCGGACAATAATAGTTTTGGGATTAATTCAGCTATATCGTTTGTTGAATTCGCAATGTGGCATTCGTGATGGAAGGCACTTTATTTATTGTTATTGATATTTGAGAAGGCCCCCAAGATTTCAGTGTCGAAATTGTGCTTTCGTGTTTCTTTGTGTACTCTTTAATTTCGTTCTGGAATGTCTTTTTCACACATAGTCGAGCTTCACATTGATGCAAACACCAAGATGCATTCGCTAGCACTGCCACGGTGATTGCTCTATGTCAATGATTTGCGCGAAACATACGGCGAAGCTGACGAAACTTCACAATCATTTGGTCTTCGCTTCACAGTCGCAAGGAACGTAACAGCCATCAGCTGATCCGTGGCCTCTTCCTCAAAGAAAATACATAAAGGTAATCGCATAGCAATACATGCACATTCGAATCTCTTCAGTTCCTGCGTCGGTCTTTTTTAAGAATCGAAGACTCTTATATATACTGTTATATATACTGTTGAAAACTTCAATTTAGTTTAGGCTTTAAACATGCACTTGCAAACACCCACCTCTTGGCTCACCACTTGCTCAATGTAGGATTACAAGAGGTAATAGCAAAAAATGCGCGGACGCGTGAGCGACGTCGCAACGCTCCAATTCGACGTTTAGCGTGGTGAGCTGTGGACAAAAGACTTTTTTCTTTTGGCGAAAGCGCCTGCGTTAAGCGCTAAGGCCAATTGCCAAAGCATCAATAAAAGAACCAAATTCAACAATTAATTTTGAATTAATGACATGTTAAATACTCAAAATGTTAAATAAAAAATATTGTGAAGTTTAGAAGCCTCAAGAGATATCGACCATAAGAATGCGACTAGAACAATCTTATTGGAATATAAGCACTCGGAAATTTGCTTTGAATTTCGTTCTTTTCATTTTGTTCCTGGACGAGCTAGAACAAAAACAGTTTATGTATATCGTCGTACACATATATGTATAACGTATTGGTCAGTTTGTTTCACACATTTCCAAACAGGCAATTTACGGCCGAGCTGCAGGCAATGAAATATATGTATACACACACATATATATATATATATTTATAACATAAAGGGGTGGACTGCACACCGGCCAAGATGCATTGTAATTGTAAAACAGGACGACATCGAGGGATGAAGCGTGTCCTGATGCATTCATAATCATTATGTAATAAAGTCATCTTTCATTGGTATAATGATTAATTTTCATGAGTATCGAATTATCTGTATGTATAATAACACCTTGGCAGCCGGTAAAAACTTACAATCTCGGACACTATCGTCACAACATTCATTCTTTTTCTTGTAGCGTCCAGAGCGCCCGCGATGGTGCATAGTCGGTGGAAGTGGGATCGAGTCCGACATCCATTCGGTGTAATTGGCCAACTCTAACATTGTAATAATCACATTACGAATCTTCAGTTGGCTGTTCATGCAGTCTTTAGTTTTCATTATAATCATACTCGCGATAAAACGTATAGGGCAACCGAGAAACAAGGAGTACGCTGGATATTCTAATGTTATTCTATACAATCCATTGTCCTATCTAAAATAATTATATACTTACTTCCTTTGCAATAAATAGATTAATGGAATAAAATAAAAGGATTTATCTCTTCAGAATTTTCTTTAGAAATCGACGGTTAAAAAGTATAAAGTTCTCGTCGTGCCAAAGTCACGATGTAAAAATGATTATATCACTTTGAAAGTATTGATAAAAAATTAATGTTTGAAAGTCATTGTTTGCGATTTCGATCTAATTTACAATACAAATGATACACTTTGGTTTTCACCACACCTACATTGAAAATATCCCTTTTCAGCACTACAGAGCGGTATCTTCGGCATTATTCAGCAATATCTGCTGTGACAGTATGCTTTGTCGATTACCGAAGGAAACTTGTCTGAAGAAGGTGTGACGAAAAGCAAGGCGTGTATCATGTACTGTATTGTTATGCATTTCAAACCATGACGCTATGGAGAAATGTTTCTCCAAAATAAATTGCTTAATGCAGATTTACATTCTCCAATAATTAAAAATTCGTATGCGAATGACTACCATGTCACGCAATTGTACTAAATTTCAAAAGTAAAATAAAACAAACTAGAAAAATATTCTAATAATAAATAAAAAAATGTATATATGAATATTCTATTTTTTAAACTAGGACTTGTTTTTTGAAAATATCTAAATTGTTATAAATGGACTAAAAGCAGGACCGCATGTATATTAAGTAATATAACTATGCCTATGTGCGACATGTCGCATAAAAGCATCGCAATTTGCCTCTAAAAGGAACCTTCTACAGGATAATTATAAAATTATCAATCAGATCCTCTAAAGTCTGTGATGCAAAGGACTTACAATTTTCCGGACGGCGTTTGGAGCCTTTCAAAAATACAAAAATTCGAGAATCATAGTCGAACTCATATTCAAAACCCAAAAATCAAAATTCAAATAAATTAACAGAGACAGAGAGAGAGAGAGAGAGAGAGAGAAACAAAAACGATTACCCGCTATATATCTACTTTACTTTGGTCCCTGTGAATGTCATCAACTAAAAACTCATTGATGTATTAAATTCGTAATCGCTAATCGTATAAAGAACATACTTACTTCAAAATGAAAAAATAAAATGTATATGAAAAAAAATTTTTTTTTTAATTAGCTAAAAATGTTTAAAATTCACATAAAATGCTCCTCGCTCTGCTGCTGGTATTGAGTTCGAGATACGAACAATACTCAACCGACACCAATCAAGGGATTAAAAAAAAATAAATATGATGTCTTTTGAGGGAAACTCACCGTCCGTAAAGTAACCCTTTCTTCTCCGGTCATCCCTGGGCACGGCGGCTTCTCGTCCTGACTGATCTTTAAAGGCCTGGTTGAGCGCCACGAAATGCATGGAAAATCCAAAGACGAAAATCGCCAATACTGCTAAAAATCTAGCAAGGTCCTTCATCAGGTTTCCGATAATGATCGCCCAGGGTCCGAAGAGGTGATGAAAGGATAAAAAGTCTAAAATTTGCACGCAAGCTAACAAAAAGCTCAATGCAAACAGTTGATTCCTGAGGTACAGAAGTGTCGGCCAGTTGTTACGATGGACTATTACGAAGCCCATCAAATGAAATGCGACTCCGAATATGCCGAAGAGCAGCACTGCCAGTTTGATCCATCCGAGGCCACTTTTGTCGCTCGGGTTGGTCAGTTCAAAGAGTAAAAGTCCTGAGAGCATAACTAACAAACACCATTCGTACCAATACGGCAAAAGGCTCGGCCGTACCACGGGATAAATGGGAGTGATCCCTACCAGCAGGAGGAACACCATGAGGTAAATGTGGGACGTTAAGTAGGACATGAACTTGATAATGGGCACGTTGTTATACTTGTGTCCCAATGGTAGGGCGAACACGACCCACACCGGTGGGCAGATGAGAAACGCAATAAAAAGAAGAATGGTCCGAAACGCGTTCCAGTTCAAACTTCCTTGCCAAAGTTCCTGCAAGTACCTTTGAACTACGGTATGGGCAATTACCTCCTTCTGTTCATTTTCGATCAAAACGTCCAGAAATTCGACGTTTCTCCGATCCATCGCCGTCAATATTCGTCCCGCTGAATCGGCACCTGCGGCAAGGGCTAGCAGTTCAGTGGCCATTGTTTCGCACTGCTTTCCTGCAGCGATCAAATCTTTCGCTCTTTCTTTCTCCTTTTCGGAAAGCTTGATGTATATGTTTGAAAGTTTTGCAGCAGTATCGACGGGAGCGGGTGAAACTAGGACGAATTCCTCAATCGGCTTGTTGTTGTGACTCTTACTGCAGACCATCATATTATACACGAACTGAAAATTAAAGAAAGAAACATTGATTTGACGGCTCGCAGAGTTATTTGGCGTCTTTTCAAGGACACTGCCATACATATACGTGCCGTGCGAAATGTATTACGTCGCATGACGATTCGCGGGAAGAGTTTTGTCGCGGTTGCGGTTTGCGTGATCACGGAACGTTAGCCGCGGGAATTTATTTGTTCAGCATATCGAGACGAGATTAACCCGCTCTGCTTTGAAAGGCTCGCGAAAGAAATCCTGAGGAAAGAGAAAAAAGGACGTTTTATTTGTTTGTTGACGTTCCACTTTTCTTTTGAGATTTTAAATTCTCTCATGTCGCCTCGAAGTTTTTAGTAAGCGTCTCTCTGGTCACAAACCGCAAACGCGATCAACTGCGCAGCAAATATGAACTTTCATCAATATTTCTCGTGGCATTCATTTCTTATTCTTAGAGATTCTATAAGTTTGAGCGCGTAAAATCATACTTTACGCCTGCTAAATAAAACGACTGCTTATATATACTTTACTCCTATTATAATGGAAAAGAAATAATGTTCGTATCGAAGGCGTACGATTTTAAAATTTTTTGATGATGCCCTCTTAAAGTTGAATTTTATGCCAATGGTACGAAAGTAACTATTCTGCCCACTCATGTTATTCCAAATCAGACGTTCCTTGTACTCTCGGACTAGAAATTCAGTACATCCATTAGACGTCGAATTTATGTCATTGTACGTCCAGTGGGCGTCCAATGTACACCCAGTTACCAATAGCGAAGTCGATTGTGCACGTATAATGGACATGTAGGGAATGTACAGAGGACATGTAGTGAAAGAACAATGGATGTAAACATAAATGGACAAAAACTGGATGCACATTGATCGTCCAATGTACGTGTGAGTTTGAACTTGTGTTATCCATAAATATCTGGATATCTAGCATAAGTCCAATTGTCGTCCATCGTTCCACGATGAATTCATGGAAATAATAGATGAATGGACGATTCATGGACGATTCATGGACGTCCAGTGCTAATTGGATGACAATTGTTCTCAATTGTAAACAAAAAGATTCTTATAATAATTATTGCCAAATTGGAGATTCTCAAGGTATAGAAGGTTACAAATTCTATTACATTCTAAGAAAAAATGGATAAAAGAAAATGCAATAACTCTAATTTGAAAATCAAAATTCAGTAAATAACGTTAAATTCATAATTACCCGTCGGTCTTCCATCAGTGCATAAGTATCATGTTCCTTCTCCATGAGATATTTCAGGACGTCATTGTGGCCTTCCGAAGCTGCGAACCAAATTGGTGCACTTCCAAGATTTGTCTCGGTCTTTGGAGAAGCTCCACTTTCAACTAATAATTTCACAACATCCAAGTATCCTGCCCTTGCCGCACAGTGCAAAGGTGTCCAGCCATTTTTATCTGTTGCATTAATCTCGGCTCCCTGTCCCAGTAACACTTCGACCATTTGATAATGGCCGTGCGTTGCTGCGATATGAAGCCCCGTCTTCCCATAGCGATCAGAGCTGTGAAGCAGTTCCGCCGATCTGCTCAGCAGAAGTCCAACAACCGTAATATGACCGCCGAAACAAGCCAAATGAAGTGGGTTGAAGCCATTTTCCGTTGTCGCAGCATCCACCTAAAGACGTCCGATTTGTATCAGTGATGCAGGGACCATAAATGCCTGTGCATTGTTGGCATATATATATATATATCCTTATTTTATAAATGGCGCATAAGGTGCAACGAATAAGGTGCAACCTCGACGGTTGCTAATGTAGATATGGTTGGACGTAATAATCAATTATTTTTAATCGTTAATTCAATGTTAATATTAAAATACATGAAAGGCAGTCACGAACTGAAAGTAACCCTCAAACAAAGTTTAAAAACTTTTATGACAATAATGTCTTGTTCATACTTTCTTGAACTTGACAAACTTCTTCTGAATGAATATTGATTTAGTGATTAACCCTGGCAGCAGTTAATTTAAAGGCTTAGAGAAGTATCTACGTCACCTCGCATTTTTATAATAAATTTTATCAGAAACGTGTTCTTTTGCATTTAATTCCCTGATGAAATGATCAGATGCATCAAGTAGGTTGAGGTTTTGATCTCGTTGCACCAAAGTACGCAACAACCAAATCAGACCACGGTGAATATCGACTACATGTCTCCGATAATGAAAATTAGCGAATCTCTCTAATTATGAAAATTTTGAAAAATTAAAATACTAAACCGCGGATACGGAAAAGAGTGAATACTATTTAATAAACTTTTTCAGTGATCGTATACATAAATCAATAAACCGATGCATCGTTGAAACATACAGATATTTGTATCTGTTATTAGCTTTAAAGGTAAAACTCATATTTACGAAAACTTAAAGATACCCTGTTCTATTCGAAGGTATTAAGGGTATCGAACCCCTGCAAGCATACGTATACCGACGAGTGCAGACAAAAATAGATTTCCGAGGTGGATACCCTGGTGAAGCATGAAAAGTCTCTGCATGTAGAGTTACTTTTATTTTTCATGGCAGTCTAATTTTTCCAAAAATCTACTTAACAATTTGGTAGACAAATTGGATATTCGATTTAATTTCCACAGTTTAAAATTATAATTATGCCTCATTGATTAACAAATGGAAATAAAAGAGAACGTAAGACGTAACAATTACCTGTACACCAGCCGAGTTAAGAAGTAACCTGACGACATTCTCATTTCCAGAGTATGCCGCGTAATGAAGGGGCGTCATTCCTGATTCATTTCCCAATTCACCAACAAGCGAACCACCAGTGGGTGGATCAGATTTAACAGTGCCAGGTACATGAGTGAGTAATTCCCTCACAGTGTCTGAAACAGAAATGACCAGTAGGGTATGATAATATATATTCTGTGGAATATGTGACTGTATAAAATCACATCTCATTACTTTAGTAAATTACATAAATGTACCAATTTATTCATCATATCCCTATTAATATTTCATAATTTCGATATTTTGCTAATTTCAAGTAATTATAACAGAAGAATCACTAATATTGCGATATGATCATTAGTTCCTTAATCACCTGTCATAAACAGTTGCTGCAGCATAAAAAGAAAAGCCTAAATTATTTGCCGAACGCCTTATGAAAAACTGGTAATTTAAGAAAAGCTCAGCTGATTGCACCTCATCGTACATTTTATTAATGAAAATTTCTGCATGGTTTTATGGCCAATATCAAGGGAAATACGAGTCATGGCCTGCCCTCGGCACGTGCCGTTTCCTCAATAGATTTCAGATTTCCTGGACTCGCCACGAAAACTTATTCTGTTAATACTTCCTCACGTGCAGGCAGCGTAAGACCTTGTTCCAAGGTCCGCTAATCTTGCATCTTTGCCGACTCCCTTTCAAACGACTAACTAGTTGTTATTACCCTCTTCCCGCCATTTTCTCGAAACATTCAAGATTTGTTTCGTTTTTTAATGATTCTCTGCTGACTGATGACTTGTTTACAAGAGTTTAGATTTTTGGTTTCTTCTTGCATTGCAGAAAGAAACAATTAAATTCCATGAATATCTCGATACGTTTGGTGCGTTATATTCATAGAACAGATCAGAGTAGCATATGCATATATACATATATAATTATACCCTGGTAGAAATGGAAATTGCCATGCCATGCCACTGGACAAAACGTGACGATTCTATAGTATGGCCCTGTCTAGCGGCTGGCATGGGAGTGGCATGGCAATTTCCATTTCTACCAGGGTAGTGTATACGCGGTATCTGATTACAAATTTTAGCTATTGCAGAGGTGGATAATTAGATCAATCAACCCTAGTAGAAATTTGTCCATTTTTTTCTTACACTATCCATTTCTCCTATGCTTTTAACATGGTAAATATCTGACTTGTCTAAGAATTAGCTAAAAGTTTTCATTTCTACGAGGGAATTTGAGGAGTCTTTAGTTTTAAGCTTGAGTTTAAGCTTTCCAAGAACTGTTGAACAATACTGTATGAAATGATTCATAACACAATTTAAAGCGAGAAAGTCCAAATTATAACTTCGTACCATAATTTCACCCGATTGTTAGTTTACCTATAGCGAGTTATAATATTAGTTGGTACCTGCAGTCGGTTTAAATGAATTGCGATGAAGGGCCATCTTCGAATATGTGACATGCCATTCATTTGACTGCGTATATTTAATAATATATATATATGTAAGATATCAAGAGTCATCTCATCATTCTTTATTTAAACATCATCGATATATATAAATTTCATGAAACATCGCAAGTTGATTTCCTTGAAATAATCTATAATGAAATCTGCCGGTACATATTTTTCGAACTATGTGTATGCAACAAGAACTAACGTTGGGGTCAACTTTTGGTAATATTCATTTTTATGGTCACCGAAAATTAGAAATTATACGAATTTTATTAGAAAAGTTATTTCTATACCTTTACAAAATTTGTCTATTGCACTGGTTAAAAAACTCTTAAAATTCTTAGAGGTGTATGAAGAAAATAGTAGATTTTAAGATTTATTTGTATTTTTTGGTAAGAACATTATCAATGAGTGATTCTACAGAAAAAATACAAGGAAGGACTCTATACATATTTTGAGTGAAAGTTGAACCACTATTATATAAAAGTTAATTTTTGACGCTCTACAATTGCAATCTTACTCTGTTACGAGCGAATGATAAGAGTCACACTTCTAAATGAGGGAAAAACTATTACTAGAGTGAAACGTCTAATCTTGAAAAAAGAACGGCTCAATTTTCACTCTAAAAAAAGAAGGGATATAGGTTGTATCCAAGGGTGACTTTTTTAAATGCTCATAAAATACTAAAAAAGAAATTTCATTCTATATTGGAGTTATTCGAAGAATTTACTCTCCAAACAGAGTGAAATATCAGTCCCAGAAATTTGGAGACTTAATAAATATCAATATAAATAATGAAAAGAATGCCAATCCCATTTTTTTATTTCATCGTAAAGACTTTATTCGCGAAAATTGTACAATCGCAAAAATATTCAATAAATATCATTTCATAATTACGCAGCTAAGTAAATTAACTAGTATAACGGATTATATACTCGAGTTATAAGTTAAACTTGTACTGGATACCATTTTTAAAATAAAATATGAAACCTTTAAAAATATATTAAAGTAATTCGAGCATGAAGTAGTTATTATTCTTATCTTGAAGTAAATTATTTCCACATGAGCGCTTTATCTAACATTATTTATAATATTAAATTATTAACGTTGAATTAATGTATTCGAGATGTTTTTGAATAACATTTCCCAGCTTTCAGTCAGTGCTTCATATCAAATACAGTTTAAAGAGTTTTAATAAATTGCAATAATGATGAAAAATATATAAATATGATATATATGTATACTCTTTTATTTAAATATAATGAAAACGGAGTAATAGTAGTTTATTTGCAAATAATTACTTGTGTTTTGCGTGGAGGCAAAGAAGAATGAACAAGCCTGAAATGTTGGAGTCATAAAGAAATAATAACGCGTAATTTCCGCGTTTTGAGTTTTTCTAAATTAAACTTTTATTTTTAACACGCCGAATCATGCTTGTCGCACTATAATACGTTTGTATATAGTCTTATATACCAGGATTATCTACCTGCGAAATCTCAACGATTACCATAATGTAGATATTATTTTCTTTTCTATAAATGTGACTTATATTTTTCCGCCTGCAATAAGTAAAGATATTTACTGGATTTTTTATATTGTATTATTTTTTATGGAAAATCTTACTTTTTTATTATTATTATATAATTTTGTAATTATTTGAAGCTGCTATATTAGAAATGAATAATACTTAAATGAACAAATTGTTTTTTCAGATGTATATAAAACACGACCTAGATGTTCACATTATAGAAGCATATGGATTTAATTTGTACAGAAATGTAAATTTTTTGTTATGTTTTTTTACTATTTTTTATTCCAAAACTTTGTAAAAAAAGTGAAATTGTTATTCAAACGATCCAGGTGTATTAAATCATCTGGATAATTACATCCTTTGTTAACCTTAATTTTATAAAGTAAAAATACCACAAATTTGACATTTTCTCATAAAATAATTTTATACATGTTCTTTTAGATTTGATACCTGAAATTCACGCTTTTTTTACACTTTTAAAATTTGAAACGTTATTATTAATGGTATTTTATTGATGATAATAAGAGAAATGTTTATAATTTTTTAAAAATTGTAGCCGAAAGTATCTTCAAAATCAATTTTAGGCCTCGCCAAATGCCGGAAAAGACTATCTAGTAAAAGTAGTTTGAGATTCACTGAATCATTATTATTATCAAATTTTCAAAATACCAGAAATTTGTTCTCGAATCATTGTTTACTCATTCAATGGGAGATTAAACTTGACACTGGCCGTTTGACGGCGCAGGAAAAAATGATATTTAAGGGTCAATTAATAAAGGCGTTTGATAGTGCCAGTATTTTGCGCAATCGCGTTTTCTTTTTTTCGTCGGGGCTCTCGCGTTGATAACATATATAGTTACTTCTGTTCATTTTTGACGATACATGCGGTATCGTCATGGTATCAGCTACTTACAGGTTTATTTTCCAAACATTTCATCTGCCTGTCAGTCATCTCTTTTTCGTTGAATTTGGACGGGCATTTATCTTTTATTATTTTTGGAATGGATTTTTTTTTTTTGTGTAAACGAAAGGTCATTCAATTCTCGTGGCGTAAAGTAAAAAATAAAATAAACCTTAATAAAATACATAACATTTTTTTTCAAAGTTGGCGTTTATGTATATAGGATGCATACAATTATTTCATTGTATACAAAAGAATAGCTAAAGTTATTTTAGATCAGTATCACTTTTTGAAATCGTGTAGCACAAGCGTGCGAATTCTACGTATACTATATATGTATACGATGATGATTTTTATTGCTTTCAAAGTTCACTTTTATTCGCTTAGTATTTTACGTTCCAGTTACTCCAGTTTATCAATCGTCAAAAATAAACAATTTATTCAACAATTACTTCTTTAGAATTAAAGTATACATGTTTTTTTTTTTTATAATTTATTTTCTTTTATTTAAACGATTTTAAATATATTTATACATACATATGTACTGTTTATCGCGGTCTCGGAATTTTAAACTTTTCATTTTTGAGTCTTGATGACATTTATCACTTTATTCAAATGATTTGATTCAAATGAAAATTAAAAAAAAAAATGATTCAAATGAACTAAAATAATATTTTGTTGGTTCTTGACCCGCAAAAAGAAACTCACGATTCGATGACGTGCTCCGATCTCTATTTAAAAAAAAATGCACAAATTTCCTCCAATTATTATTAGTGGATGGTACACATCAATCATAACATGTTCGAAGTTAGGAGCTTCGATCAATTACTGCATAGGACTATGCAGAGAAATGAATAATGTATTTAGAATACGTTTCGCGAGAAAGGTGTCAAACAGTTGTAATAGGCACAAGGCTGTCCTAGCCCAAATTGCCACAGAAAGACATACATATAATATAGTAGTAAACGGATGTCCTTTTTTATTGCGTTCTGTAAGGTGAAATTTTATCATAGCCGTTGATTTAATCAGACTAAATTATTCTTAGAATATGTATTACCATTGAAACATTAAGAAAAACATTTTGTAAATGAATTTTGTGCTTGTCTTACCGGCTTGACCAAAGTACGCAGCGACGTGCAGCGCCGTCACTCCAAGTTTCTTGCTGGAAATCCTCAAGCTTTGCAGCGACGATCGCATGACTTCTAGTACCGGACCGTGGCCATTTTGAGCTGCTAAATGGACGGCAGTAAATCCTGCTCTATTTTCATCTGCGCACGAAGCACCAGCTCTGACGAGTGCTCGAACCACTTCCGCGTGTCCTCCTTCAGCCGCTAATTGTAGCGGTGTTGCTTCCGTCAGTTTGTTCCTCGCCGAAATCACGCCTTGCTTGTCAAATTTCATTAGCTCTTCGATTACCCGCACGCTCCCTTGCATGGCTGCTATATGAGCACACGTATTCCCATCTTTCGTGCAGGCCATCACGAGACTCGGATGTTCCTGAAGAAATAATTGGGCAACTTCGGCGTAGTTGTTCATAGCAGCTGCATGAATCGGTTTCTGCCCTTGATCATCCGTGGCATCTATACTGGCACCTAACTCCAACAAAAGTTTACAAACTTTCAGTTGACCAGCTCCGGCAGCGAGGTGAAGTGGGGTTTGCTTTCTCAGAGTCAAAACATCGATTGCGGCACTGTGATCTTGAACCAGGAAACGCACGAGATGATCGTATCCATTCATGGCCGCGAGATGCAGGGCTGTTCGTCCCACTCTCGACTTGGAATTAATAAAAGCCTTGCTGCTTAGTAGGGCGTCGCAAACTTGCAAGTATCCGTGTTCAGCTGCCAGATGCAGTGCTGATCTTCCTTCCAAATCGAAGACGTCAACCCTGGCATGATTAGCCAATAGGTTGGTGATAAGCTCCATGTGACCTCGATGGGCAGCGATTAGTAGAGGTGTCCATCCTACCGCACTCTGCCTATTTAAGGCCTTTTGAACTTCAGTTTGCGACATGCGACTGATCAACTCCGAGAGAACCTCGTTATTGCCAGCGACTGCACAATAGTGAAAAGCAGATTCTTGGGCTTGTCTTGTTTGCAGTGAGACGTCAGCACCGCCGTCCAGTAGTGCCCTAATAACTGCACGGTCGTCACCCGGTGTCGTTACTTCCTTGGGCTCGATTTGTGCGGCATAGTGAAGAGCACAAGCTCCCTCATTGGTCAAACTGTTAACGTATGCCGTTGCAACGTCTTTGCCTTTCTTCTCTTTTACGAAATCGATCAGGTGTCGAACGACATCGGCGCGACATCCACGGCAGGCGAGATGTAACGGCGTTTCACCATTCTGCGAACCAAATGACTTTGTAGTTGTTGCTCCAACACAAATTAGAACTGCCCGCTGCGTGCCAGTGTGTATAAGCTTGACATGAGCAATTTAATCACATGCAAGCAAGAGCAATTTAGCGTGAGTAATCCGTGTTCATGCAAATCACATCAATAAAACCGACAGTCAGCTTTCTCGAGTCTCTCTTCGATATAACAGATATTACGCAACATGTATAATAGCTTATTATGAACTAAGCAGACGCGAGCTTGCAGTTTCAACTCAACTTATCGTAATTACCATCAGCTGGATTTTGGAGTTTTCATAATAAAACAGATTATAATAGAATTTTAGTTAATTACACTATATGATATGCATATTACATTATAATCATTAACCATTAGTTACTATTAACGAGTACTTTCAAATTTTTAAACTATTGTGTCTTAGTACGTGTTTGCATTGGATCGAAACAAGACTTGAATCCCTGGATAATGAGAAACTTTTTCTTATCAGTCGCGAAGTCATTATAAAGGAGTTTCGCAGATTGGAAATCGTGATGTTACCTGTGCGTGTTGACAACTCTATAAAAATGTATCTATAGACACTAAAGGACTGATCCATGTGCGAAAAGACTTAGAAAGTGTGGGGTTTTGTGAAATATTGTGAACATTGTCCAGTGTAGTTTTGTGTTTAGACCTTCTATTAAGTGTACCTAATATACAATTAACACTTATTCTACGAATTCGGTTACAATACACATCTTTTAATCACTTTGGCATGGCTTTAGTTTATTGCTGCAATCCGTTCATACTTTAAAATGCTGTTTCGCAGTACTACGGGAGGTCGTACAAAAGACATACTTTTGGTGTGGAGTTATCAACTTTGCCGAAACAAATGATCTGTCCATAATAAAATGGATCAGTTGACCAGGTTAAATCACCTATTGATATATGGTTTCGAGTTGGAAATAATTGTATAATCTAATCATGGTTACATGATCGAAACCATATCAGGTGGTCTTTTCATCCGATTAAATGTTCAACTTTATCATGGTCTCACTATTTGGTTTAGAATTTTCATAATTCATCTGGAAATTATCAATAGGAAGGAAACGTAGGTATAGGCCGGATTCAAGCCTATACCAGAAACAAAGGTAAATTGATATTAGGATTAGAAATGCAGAAATAAACTAAGAACCCCAGAAGTAAGTCTACAATTTATTTTAAAAGGTGTAGTAGGTTTCCTAATTGAATAAAATTACTTGGATACGAGACGGTATCTAAGTCTAAGTTCCAAATCAAACATACCTTAGACTTGAACATCGGATCTCCGCCATCTTCGAGGAGAAGTTTCAAGGTGGTTAGATTACCCTGGCTGGCAGCAACGTGTACCGGGGTTTGTCCATCGTCGGTAGCCAGATTCGGCCCGGCACCTGACTTGAGCAACATTAGCGCACACCTGTCGCCATCAGGGACCCTAGCGGCTATGTGAAGCGGCGTCTCACGAAGCTTCCCACCTCTGACATGCACCTCCGCACCGTAACCCAGAAGAGTCTCGACAACGGCAGGCTTCGCGCTCTCGACAGCGATATGCAAAGCCGTGTAATTGTCGTTTGTTGTAGCATCCACCTTTGTATTTTGGTAAATAACAATATTAACTTGGAAGACAAATGCAACAATATAGATAAAGACAGTATGCATTTCTTAAAAAAAAAATCTATATTGAATAATAATAATAAGAATAATCGGGCATAATAAGAATGTAATAATTATTAATTAAAAATTCGAGGAAATCTGATCTGACCTTTTCTCCTCTTTGCAGTAGCGTACTGATAATCCCTACGTGGCCATATTTTGCAGCGGTATGAATGGATCTCGCCCCTTTCTTATTTGGCATGTGGAGGTAAACTCCTTTCTTAAACAGCATCGTCGCACACTCTGAATGACCATTCAACGAAGCGATATGCATTAGCGTGGATCCGTCTTTGGTTCGTTCGAAGATACTCGCTTTGAATTTGTCAGCTAAGAGTTCTATAATTGTGGCGTGGCCATTTTCTGCGGCTAAATGCATAGGAGTGCGATCTTGGTGATCCGTTATTGAAGCCGATGCACGTACTCCATAAAAGTACTTTACGAGAGTTTCATCGCCTTCGGCGCTTGCGATGTGCAATGCGGTTTGTCCGTCGCCCTGATATGCAAATAAATTCATTTTTACATTTATTATTGCACGTGCTTCAATTTTCTTTACCGGCTATCGAGAGAAATAAAGCATTAAATATTACAATATTATATACAAATTTTAATAAAAATATCCCTAATTGCGTAACTTGACAGTATCATCCAGACGATTTCAATGACAGGGACACTTTATCTGCTGTCACATGTCCTCACAATGACAAATATGTGAAATAATGTCCAATGATCTGAATAAATTGACGTCCAGCCATATTGCGACAGTTCAGATTAGACCACTTTGTATTTTCTGGGAGGGTCCGTACAGGGGTCACTGTGTAGCCCGCACGCTATTGTTCTATTAACTCCATGCGCCTCAAACGATGAAGTGTCCAGACAAAGAAATGGAAGATGATGAAATGGGGGACGACGATTCACTTTAGCATGGGACAGTCCATTTTCCATCGATATAAATCATTTGTTGAGGTGCAAAATTACTTACCTTCACGTGAAAGTCTAAAGAAAAGGATTACTATAAGATTGTCAAAAGTGACTGTGAATTCCATCGTTATATTCTTGTATCATTATTTATTCCCTGCACAACATACTGAAAAAAACATTCCCTATAACTCTTGCAATTAAAGATAACTCAATCATGAAACAATCATGAACAATTTGACATCCAATATACACAACCTTTCAATCACATTACACCAACTTTGAAATAAATTAGTGTACATTTTTCTGGTGTGCATCTAAGCAGAAAATCAATAATAAAATACTTACGTTACTGGGAGATTCGTTAATTCCCTTGACTACGTACTGTATTAGTATTGAAAATGATTACACAATACTTTTTTCGTAACTTCATGAAATGTGTATAAACGGTAAATATTATAATGTAAAATTATTTTTTTACGTTAATTTTAAAAAGAAAAATTGAAAAGATATTTCCAGTCGAGCGACCCAACCTACTGGTTTGCAAATACAACACTGAGCTTTACATCGCAAAAAGCTCGACGCATTGCGACAATTAATCTCATGCATTACGCATGGAACGTGCACGTATTTGAAATCACCTCATGAGCAGCGATTAGTCTCCATTCCGTCGAGCATAAGTAGTACCTTAAAGGCCACTATTACGCGTCAGTATTTTCTCGGTCACAATATACGGGGTCAGGTAGATTTCTATTTGTAACGTGAAGCTGCTCCTTCAAAACCAAGTTACACCTCATTCGTTACGCCGAAGGCGTAAGCACCACTTATATTACGATCGTAAAATTGATTTTAGCGGTCGACCTTACGAGTCCCACATTAAGGACTGTTTAAGAACTTACGTTTTGCATATCGACCGTAGCGCCGTAGTCCACCAGGATCCTGACCATGTCGACGTCCCGACGACGAGCTGCAAGATGCAAAGCAGTATCGCCAGCGGGAGTCGTTGCACGGAGTTGATCTGGTGCTTGTTGCGAGAGAAGCTCACGGCACATCGACTGATTCCCTGCCTCCACTGCCAAATGAAGGGGAATTCTTCCTAGCTGCAACAATATTTAAAGTCAAAAGGTCTTACATACGGATTGGTCATTTGTATTATGGATTGATCCTCTAAATTATGAGTTTATGGGTCATCAATAATTCTATTTTACATTTGGAAGAAGATACTGCAAACTGTTTCTGGGAAAGAAACTGTGCCAATCTCTGTTTAATATACATAAATGTAACTTCTACTGCTTTTTCAGTGACAATTTGACCGAAAAACAACGCTACCGTGAACTCAGTTCACATCGATTTTTTAAGTTGGCTAAGTTTGCATATGAGATCTTCTTGCTGATCCGTATCATATGGACAGGGCTTAGCTAATGAAACTATAACTTTCGAAATTATTAAAGATTTTTGACTATCCATTCCGGCACTGCCTCCTATGTATACATGTATATACAGATAACTGGATCTTAAAAACTTTGTTCGAACGATGACTAAAATCCAATCTTCCTACTGATTGGTCAAGAACTAGATTGTAGCTTAAAAACTGTTTTATTTTTACAAACTTTTTTACTTAATTAGTATCAACGGTAATGAAAGTGGCGGCCTCATTTGTGCTTGTGACTCATTTTGGTCATCATCCACAAGTTTTATTAAGAACTAGACGCGTCCTCCTGCAGACCAAATCCATCAGGATGGCGTGGTTTCGGGTTGATTCTAGTTTGTATAAAATAAAACTCAATCAAACAGAAACTTAACACTTTCGACTTTACATTTCTTGCAGTGTAAATATTTTTTATATTCAATTATAATTGTTTATTTTAATAATAAATTGAAATTCTTATTTTAATTAATAAATATGTATTTCTAATGGCCATTATAGTTCTTTTTGCCTTGTTATTTAAACAACAATCCGCGTCCAATGTTTCGACCTGTCATCGAGGGGCCATCTATTTACATACTATAATCTATTATCTATCATCTTTTTATATCTGGAGTCTCCTCTAACACTTGGTAATGATCAGTTGAATTAAGAACATTATTCCAGGAATCCCCTTTATAAAAATAATTTCTAGACTATACTGAAATCTTTAGTTCTTTTCACATTTTCTGTTCAAGATTTAAGAAACCGCTAAGAAAGCGCGGTTGTCTGGTTGGTAACCAATATTACGTAAATAAATCTGTTTTCAGTAATATTCTCAATTTCTACTTGAGCATACATCTTTATGTTTCATTTTTACATTTTACATCTTTATGTTTCATTTTTAGCGGTAACGCCATTTCGTACGGAAATGATATAAAATGATACATCCCATGTAGAAACCATCCACACGGTCAAGGAAAACCGAGTTTCCTATCCAGAAAAGTCAAGGATCTATAGGATCTAATTTCACCCATGTGATGCGGAATTTCCATTTTTCTAAAACGTGACGTTAATAACTGATCTGAGCTGAGGGAAACACATGGGTAACAAATATTTATTTCCTATCATGTTTTCGAGTATTGACAAGATTTGTACTAGATTCAAAATTATCGGTGCCACGTCATAGACTAGAGTATATTAATGTAAACTATACAATGCTGAATGATCAATTTATATGATGTAAAACAAACTCTAAAATATGCAGCTCCGTAATATATCACTACAATTTAACATTTCAGCGTATACAATTTTGTTTCCGTTAATCCGTAACACTACACAAAGGAAAAAATGAAAGCCGACGCACATCCTGTAAACCTGATGTTCTTGCCTCCACTGCGATCTTAGCAACGTTTTTCCAGTGTTTGGAAACGCCCGCCAATAGTTTGTTTATATGAATGAAATCCTTGATTTGTATCTTATTCTTTTCGACCATGTTGTCCTCTGACGAAGTTTTCGACGACATGACGTCATAATTTCCCTCTTCTTTGTTCTCTCTATAATCGATATTTCCGAAGAAACTGCAACGAGCACGCAGAGTGTCAGAGTGCACCGGGCTCGCGTTTCGTACTAACTTCATGTTCGAATATTGGCATAGAGTTTTGAGTCGATCGAAGGATACACCATTGCCATCACATACGCCTTTTGTAATGCGACGAATATCACGCTTCTCGCGTTTCCTCACTATTAATGCCGCTTATCCCCACTCCGGCCGTTACTGCCTGGTTTCTTGAAAACAGCCGTTACTAGTTCATTTTCTCCCTTTCCGGTGGGTAGTGTTATCTTTTTTTTTCCTCCTACATTCGTCTTGACTTCTTTTCAACTTACCTTGAAAGTCTTGAGCTTTTAACCCTATTTTTTCTTTACTGCGCAAATCTGTGCTGATTCGGGTTTGCTTCTCAATCATATATGTTGTCATCACACACTGAAGCCAAGTCTGAGTCTTATTCCTCGCAAATTTTTCAGTTTAATTACAGATTGACAGACTGATTTGTTTGGTACATTTATATTGATTTGTTCGCTTGATGCCAATGAATGCATTCATCATGATCTAGCGGAGCATTGATTAATTACTTTCAAACTTTACCTGAAATTAGTAGGTTTCAAGAAATATTTTTTTATCAATATTTTAATCGAAAGTATAAAGATGTAAAAATATTTTCTCGAATAGCCAATAAGACATTGTCAATAGTTAACTGTTACTACATTCACTGTAAGTACGTATCGACTGAAATATAATAATGAAGCAATCATGACCCTGGCCAGGGACTCAACGCAACAAAATCGAAATTTTACATTGAATTGAGTTTGGAAAAGAAATTGAAAAACCGGTGATAGGTGACTGACATATATATGAGATCAGTGATTTCATCAAACTACTCCATTAGTAGGTTAGTGGGGCAAATCATTTCTCGAGCTTTTAGCAACTGGGAATTGTGATGTACCTTATCGTTTAAAGTAGTAGATTTGTTTGGATGTTGAAATCTTGGAGGTTCGGTTATTGCGAAGTCAGTAGAACCAGACTAAATGGATACCAGAAGTCCATTCATGGAACGAAAGCAAAATACAACGAATTCTACACACCGAAATAACAGGTCGCACACTTTCGATTATAAAATATACACAAACATTTTGGCAATAGAGTCAAATAACAGGAAAAATGAAAGAAATAGAAAAATACTTTATCAAAGAATTAAAAAAAAAAAAAAATGTCAACATTCAATGCGAACAATCGCATTTACCTACAATATACAAAAAAAAATTTTAATTCCAAGATTTGAAAGCAAACGTTCAAATATAAAGCTTCGTCGTGGTTACTGTAATTAAAAATACAGCGGGTCAGGCTACTCCCATTAGTACAGGGGAGTGTCGTCATGGTTGGACAGTCATCATTGTAGGAATATCGCTTTTATTCTTAGTGCCACGTAACTGAATGCTGAAATTTGAACAGAGAACTAATTCATAGTTTCAAAAAAAGTGAATTTAAAAAAAAAGAAAAACAGAATTTATTTCTCATTTTCAAGCGTATTTCAACCTTCTGCTTTCATTTGCGGGCTATTTTTTCAATACTTATAATTTTTGGTCAATCATTGTTTAATGTTCATCAAAAATATTGCAATTTAAAAGAGGCTTCCAATGATTTGCCAGAAATGCTAAAACATGTTCCAACCTTTAAAGATTGAGCTGCCATCACATCAGAAACTTCGATAAAAAAACATTTTCCAGCCATCGTCAAGACTCAAATATTTTCATGATAATTGCACACTTGTATATTTAGATATAACAAAATTGACGACAAAACGATCATCATGTTTGACGTTAATTGGATTTACATGTAACACATTCATCAGATGACGCTTCGTCAATATGACATTGTTAATCATAATAACCCATTATTAACATAGCAGTTAACATTAATAACATAGTTCAAAAACTACTATCTATTTCTACTTTCTAATGCAGAATTCAAATCAGAATCAATTGACAGGGAGCTTCAACCGAAGTTATCTATCACTTTACCTAAATGCAATTGCGAATATTTAACAATAATCGGTCACAAAAAGGTGATGTAATATTTTACAAAATCATTTATATTCGAATATTTTTATGACAGATTCGATAATATTGCATTGCTGTTATTGACAATTTTCAGGACGTTATTTGTATTCGTGTGATCAAACCACCAGACCTGCAGCTCTCAATTCAAAATAACATCACAAATTTTTGTAGAGAACTGACTACCTGGTTATGACCAGTGACTATTTCATCTCTTGATCTTGACATGGGGAAATGTCCCAAAATTATAACGGTCTGACCATGTGGTTTCACCAATTGGTAAAAAGCATCTGTAAATGTTTAATTAGGTAACTTAAAGTTTCATTGTAAACAATAGTGGTATGATTTTAAAATCTTCCGTTAGTCTCGTTGATTATTCTTTCGGATATCTTACAACCACTAATCGACGAGATAATGGAAAGATGGGCGTTGGAGTGACAATGTAGGAAATTATTAATCATGGCTTTGAGTGTGGAGTAGAGTTCTTGAAGTTCATTGACCTGTTGCTAGTATTAATATTATCTTTTCTTTTTGTTCGTTACGAAGATTCTTAAACGTCATCATAAGATATCCAGTAGATTCGTATATATTCTCCAAATTTCCTTGCATTTTAGCAGTATATATCTAGCTCCATCGTCGATATTCGACCTTTTGACAGCATGTCACTCACTTGAACTTTCCCCGCCTCCCTTCAGCAATTTATTCCACAGTTCGATATTATTCGAGAGAAAAATGAAAAAAGCTCGAATGTAGCGTGGATCTATCGAAAGCTCAAATGATGGCGAAGTCTCGCGGTGCCGGGAACAGGAACGGCGATGGCTCGCCGTATTTACCCCTTGTCACGCGAGGTTCGCTTCTGAGCTCTAACAAAAACGGAACCATCGGCATAGGGCCGCGAGTCGCTGAAAAATCCAACCTATCTCTGTCGATTTCAACTTCGACGGAAAGGAAAACCGACTTTTAAGAGCTCGTGCCCACGCGATTACGGCACTGAACCGTTTGCGCCCCACTTTTTGAAACCGAAGGCGCGGGAACTCGCGATAATTGCAGATTACTCACCTCTCCCATTCCTGCACGCTTCGCTTCACAACTTCACATTTGGGGTGAACTTTCCAAATTTTGGTTTTAATTTACGATTCGCATACTCGGCGAACAATTGAAAACGATTACAGTTATATTGTTGAGCGATCTCAGCAACAATGTAACTGGTGTAGAAATATAGGGTGATAGTGTATACATTCCTTATTTTGTAGATGGCTTGAGTCGCAATGATGAAGTCAACATTTTAGTTTCGATTAAAATTTGAATTAAAACCTATAAGTTTGGTATTTTTTATCGGGTTATACAAATATACTTATATTTCCATGACTTCTTATGCTCTCCTACTCTTGTAGTGATATTTTACTTCCGCGGTAGTGAACATACTTCATAGTAAATCTTATGATCTACAGATTAAGTTTTCCTCAATCACTGCAAGCATTGAATGTAACAGTTACGTAAAATTTACGTAATTGTTACTCGTTACATAAATGTTATATACTTGTTTCATAATTGTTGCATAACTGTCAGAATTATGCTTGCTGGGAGGAAACGTTCACTGAAAACTGGCCATTATGTCTACAAATATATATATATATATATATATATATATATATATATATAAAATGCTCCTAAAAACTATTTAAATTGTACAATATTTGAAAGTAATTTATTATGAATTACCTTGTCCACTTTCATTCGAATGTCCCGACCTGCTGCAGCCAAAAGTGCTCGAAGAATTGATGTCGCTGTTCCTGTTTGCCTAGATGCGACAAGATGAACCGCTGTTTGCTGCCTTGGCTAATAACGTGGATGTTGACACGAGGGGAAATAGAGTTATGATTTTACAATTCAATGTATTAAAATATTACATTTAAAAAATCATACGATGGGGGGACGCGGTCTCCAAAAAAATTATCAGAAAAGGATGATGGAAATTTATTATATAAAGAAGGTAAGTATTGATGCCGGTAATATGATTTTTTCAATACTATTTCAACTGCTTTTCTTCGCATAATATTGGACAGCGTAGTGAAATTGAAATCAACAAAGAGTTGAATATATAAAAGTGGATAACTCACCCCTCCGGTTGCGTAAGGATCGACGCCCTTCTTTGAAAGAAGAAGTTTAACGATGTCCTCTCGAGAGAACAATGCCGAAATATGGAGGGCATTGTAATTATCCTGGAACAAGCAAATTAGACATCTTTTACAATGGTTTAATTCATAAACAAACAAATAAATCAATATATATACATATACATAAATAAAATATACACATAAATTATTTTAATGAGTGATTTAGTTTTCATTCCTACAAATTTAGGCTTATTTTTATGAAATTGATTATTGACTTCCCAGCAAACGAAATATTATTGAAATTTAAAAAGAGATTGAAAACAATTAGGAAACATTTAATAGTATTCATGTTCAAAAAGAAATGAATATTATTCAATGCTTTATTCTGTATTATTCTCGATTTCTTAATAATTAATGCTTTCTAATCTCGGTATGTTTTCGTTTCTTGATAATATTACAAGCACGCATTATAGTTTATAGGGCTTTTTTTGCTCACATTAGAAATTAATCCATTTTACAGTTGATAAAAAGTATATATTGTATTGGATGAATAGAGAAAAGAAGGGCGTAGAATCTATTCAAAAAATTGCATCTTAAGATCAGCCGTTGATGCGCGATAATATCGCGACATTCCGGTAGGCGCACCCTAGCTCGATGAAAAACGTCTATTCACCATCGGACGTTTCTACCGTTCCAATCAGGGTTTATTAGCATGCAATTTAAAAATCATAAACGGGGCCACGAGAGGGAGTGCCGTTATAGACGATCGATATTTCTCAAAGATTTCAACGCAAGCTTCATCTATATACAAACATAAATACACACACACACACACACACACACACACATACAGATACCTATATACATAGAGAGATATATTTGATTTTCCAAAAGCACCGCGTTTACTATTACTTATCATTGCAACGTGACATTCATATGATATACAAAAAGATATAAAATGAATAAATACACAGACAACTATAATTTAATGAGATTTTACTACGTCTGATGTTTGTATATGATGCATTTATTGTCTGCGTGGTATACGAAACGGAACGACGCGAAAGTGATGTTGGTTCAATATCGGTAGTGCAGGTTTGGACCACTTGGAATTTTGCAATAATTTTTGTTTCTTTCTTTGCGATTGGTAGTATTGAAAAATAAAAAACACTTCCCTTGCAGTCCTTTGACTAAAAAATACAAAATAAACTTTTTACAATTCGATACAAAGATCAAGTCGAAAACGGTTAGAACGAGTTTATGTCAAAACAACATCTATGCCTTATGTACAAGGAATTACGGATAGACT
>JAPYZR010001666.1:0-22455 GCA_030522945.1 Trichopria nigra
TTCAAATTTAAATTAAGATATAGAATCCACGAATCTAGAATAGTAATATAGACAGTGGAATTTAGGTATTGAAATTCAGGTATATCTGTAATAATCTAACGCCTGTATAGAATTCTGTACGTAGACATATGTATATATGAATCAAGGTGTAGAATTCACGGTATTGGGATCTGTTACAGCAATGTATGTATAGGTATTATAATTTAGGTATATAGGCTTTTGCATATGACGCTAAGGATATAGGAATGTGGGTACAGAAATGTTCATGTAGAAATTAGCATTATACTGAATATGAAGCGTAAAAATGATGTTACAGGAATCTTATGGCATAGGAATGCTGACATAGGAATATTGGGTGTGGACATAGGAATTTAGGTGTGGAAATTTCAATAAATAAATTAAGGTATACTATAATAAAATGTGCAGGAAGCTAAGAACAAATATTGAAATTTAGATATAAAAATGTTTATAGAATTTTATAGAATTTTTTATTATTATCATATGCATGTATTAAGTAAATATAGAAATGTAGGCATATGAATCCAGGTATGGAAATTAAGGAATGTAGATACTGAAATTTAGGGATCTATAATAATAAAAATCTAGGTATAGAACTTTGCATGTAAAAAGCTGCATATTTGAATCATGGTGTATCATCCATGGTGTAAAAATCTAGTACAGAAAAAAATGTATATAGATATTGACGAAATCTAGATATAGAAATTAGAAATGTCGATTGTAAATTATAGTATGGGAATCTTAGTATCGAAATATATGCATCTAAGAAATATATGTATACATTTATTAACTTATAGAAGGATAGTTACGAGAATATTTTTTCAAATGTAACGGTAGTTGTGGGGACATTTGGTACTTACGAGGACTGTCCTCACATCTACCTTTGTATAAAATTATATATATTTATCTATCTACACATACATTTCCTGATGCAGGAATCCTGGTATAGGAATCCAGGCTTAGGGAATGTATATAGGTATTGTACATACTCTTTAGATACGTGAATTTAAAAATAAAAATACGGTTATACAACTTACTATGGAGTCTAGGTATATGGTACTCATACCTAGGTAAAAGGAATGTAGATGTTGAAAACTGTGCCCGCAACTTTTTGTTTGGGAAATTAAGGATATGAAACTATATGATACAAATATATGTATGTAGAAATCTGCACGTATGAATCAAGATGTAGAAATTATGGTGTAGGAATCTCGATCCACAAATCTAGGCATAGCGTTGTATGTGTCATATTTCTACGTATATAAACTTAGATGTAGAAATCTTGATATTACCTAATTAACTGGGTTCCTACCTGTATCTACATTCTCTACCTGTTATAAAAAATCTTAAAAAATAAGTCTTACAAAGAAAATCTTAAGAAATAAAACTTTTAAAAAATCTTAAAAAAAAAACATGTTGTAAAAAAACTTTGCGAAAAAAATACTTTTAAAATAAACTTTCCTTTTTAAAATGTACGAACAATGAAACTACATTCACATCTAAAACATTACCACTTCTAGTAGATTATTGACCCGGTCGCATATATAGAGTAAAACGTGCTCTTTATTTACATCCAATAGAAAACTCTATTTTCTTTTGGCCAACGGTTTCCTTTGAAATCTAAAACCGTTAATATCACTGCCGGATCTTTATGCGAGGTTTCTCCAAAATTTGTTGATTTTATGACGTCAGGGTGATTCCCGCAGATTCTAAAAATTACCAGACATTTACTTTAATTTAAATTTAGAGTATTCTTAATTCTATGCATTCGAATTCAATTTAAAGTTTGATTCTTTCTTTCTTTCTGAACAAAGTTTGATGTTATTAAAGTTTTACTCTTTCTTAATTATTTTTAATTATATTACGCGTGAAAAAGGAATAATTACAAAACAAGAACGCAAAAGTAGTATACTATATGTTAATCTCTATTATTCTATATCTTTTTTGAAATCAGTTAAACATGAATTTAAGATTTTAATCATAACAATTACTCGAGTGATTAACTGTCCTTATTCTTAAAATAAATGTTAAGATTTGCAACTAGTGCGTAAAGTAGCACTTTTTCGCACGAGGTTCTTGCAATATTTATGATGCAGTTTGCATAAAGTACTATTTCCATCGACATTTAACTGCACTTCATGCGTACTTGTAACTCTCAATATCGTACCATAACAAAAGTTAAATAAATACATTTGACGTAAGAAAATTTTTAAAACTACTATAATTTAACATATAAAACAAATGTAAGTAAAGTTGGAGACTAATAAGATAATTCGAGATAAGGGAGATGTTGAAAGAAATAGAGAAATATTAAAATAAGTTAACATTGGCATAAAATTGAAGACTGAAATTGATAAAAACCGATAAAAATCATATTTTTCATATTATATAATTACAAAAAGCTTTTTAATATTTAAGTACACTCAAATATATATACGTATACTACATAAATTTAAAAAAAAAAAAAAAAAAAAAAAAAAAAAAAAAAAAAAAAAAATACTAAAAAAAAAAAAAATGATTGCGATATTTTTTCCTTGGCACAATCGACGTCGAGATAACACGAGTTATATTTTCGCTTACACATATACGCAAAAAGAGAGTCTCTTCGATTGGCACTTTGACAGGCCATCAACGAAAGAAACTTCGAAAAGTGACATTCAAGACTACCTGTCACTTAATGATCGATTGATGATCGACGAGACAATATATATTATATATAGATGAGGATCATTCTGACGGAAACATATCGATTGATTTGATGTTAACGGAAATGTAATTGAATACCGATAAAAGAATCAAATGCAAATGTTGATTAATGACGAGACATTTTGTTTGACTAAAAGTGTCATAAGTATATTGTTATATACTTGTTTTATCTAATATTAGTGCAGTTATATATAGAAACTCAGATATAATATTGTACAAAGTTGTAAGTGTATTTTCTTGATATGTATATATTATACAAGCTAGCAAACAAACCACGTTCCGTAGATTGCCAGAGACTGGCACGTGCCTTATCCTTGTTTGTCTGATGAAAAAGACCTATACCTGAATTCCTATAATTTTTATTTTTTGGCAATTTCTTTTTGATATTTTTTCAGGTTAGCGTGTATAGATTTATCATTTGATGATACAATTATAATGACTTTTTTTTTTAAGAAACTATTTCATACATTATTAAGACAATAACTCGATCTTGATTGGACGTTAAAATGTCAAGGTCATATCGCATAGCGATATTAAGTATTTAACAAAGACGAATTTTCAAAGACTCATATATTTTTAATAATTGGTCAGACTTTGTTACTTTTCTTGTCAACTTCTCTCTCTCTCTCTCTCTCTTTCTCTTTTGTGAACATTTTTTTCGAGCCTTTAATTCGAATTGTCAATTATTTTCAATATTTGTCTATTTCGATCCTTAACACTGATTTTCGATTTTGTTAATCATCAAAATGCCTGTAAAATTTTTGTCTATATTTGTTTTTGTTTTTGTGATCAATTTATATATTGTCCAATTTTTTTAAAATCGCAAGAAATTATTATTGAAATCTTTCGGTGACTGTTTAATGCGTTTATTATTATTTATTATTATTATTTTTTTTTAGAATATTCCATTTGTGATCATATCGTTTTTTTTTTCAAGTTGAAATATAAATTTATTTAATTCAATCGATTATTACTTCGATTATTTAATTGCAATTTAAAAAAATTTTCAAAGTTTTCCTAAATTCTAAATTTTGATTTTGTACCCTACTCCCACCATTTTTGCATGGATTTATCCTAAAATCTAATCAGTTCTAAGTTGACCCAATAAAATACAACTTTTAATTCACCGAACGCATATTTTTGATACCTATTTTCGTTTGGGCGCTATCGCGTAGTAACGTACGTACAAGATCCCGGAAAATGATTTATTGCATTTTTGGACTCAGTATATGGTCTGAAACGTCGACATTACATGAAAAAAGTGGGGATTATTTGTTTTTTTTTTCGGATTACCAAATTCAATATTTCGATCCAACCTCTGATATGGGTCGAAGTAAATATGTACGCCATTAGTATTCGGATAAAGAATGGTTGAAATAATATGACCGAATTTCGAAGACAATCACAAAAGCGAGAGTTTGCGAAGATTATTTTTCTACGGATACATTATGCAAGTATCGGAAAGTGTTTATAAATAATCGTTTAAGATATATAAGTATGTTTGTATATATGCCACCATGAATAAAGTGTGGAGTATAGTTAGGTTTTTCATTTTGTTTGCTCGACACGACGCACATTCCTGTGGTGACGTAATTCCAACGGGAAAATAAATCTGAAAAGCCAACATTGAATTCATAAACAATAACGTTTTGACTGTAACGCAAGGTCAGCAATTCTATAATTGTGTATAAAACATCTCGACACCCATACGTCTATTATACTTCGTTTTTTTTTTTATATAACTCTAAACGTTATCTTTATTCATACCTTTAATTTAAAATATCGCATGTAAATTTTTAAGCATTTTATTTCGAAACAGAATAAATATGAATGCAAAAAGATTTTTTTGGATCTTGTCATTCACATGTTATAAATTTCTTCAGACTTGTCAAATTTTGTTGTTGAATATTATTGTTTCCTTTTTCATTTTTTTTTTTAAATAATTTTAAAGTCTTATCAATTCCCTAGTAGAAAATGAGACTAGTTTCTGCCCAATTTTTCGTAACGGAGCCCAGAAAAAATGGCCATAAACTTGTCTTATTTTCTACTAGGGTTGTCTTCATTTTATTTTTAAACTTGTAATATTTTGCAATTATTTAAATTTTATAAATTTGTTTATTTTTTTTTTTAAATCTGTTAATTTTTTTTCAAACTTGTCAATTTTGTTATTGAATATATCCATTTTTTCATGTTAATTTGTTAATAATTTCAAAGTTTTCAATTGTTTTCATTTTTTAAATCTTTTTGTTTTAATATTTCTAATTTCTATCAACATTATAAATTTTTTGTTATTTTTGTCTATTTTTAGTCGTATTATTTGAACGATTTTTCAAAATTGTTCATTTTGATTTTAATTTTTTGTAATATTTTGAATTGTATTAACGTCATTAATTAGTGTGGTCAATTTGATTCAATATTATTCATTTTATATTTATTATTATTTTTTAACTTCTTTTAAATTAAATGGACAGCAATTAGAAGAATTTTTAATTTCTTCATTTGATTTTAATTCTTTGCAATATTTTGAATTTATTTAACGTCCTTTTTGTGCCCTGTCAATTTCGTTCAATGTTATCCATTATTAATGCTTCTTGCCAGTTTCCTATATATAGGCTTTGATTTAAAAATTATGTTAATTCTTGCAGTGTCGTCTTATTGATGTATATTTTTTCTGAATTTGGTTATAATTATTGTCAATGTTGATTTTTTCAATATTGCCACTTTTATCGTTTACGTTTTTTGATTCCTTGCAAAGTTCCTTGCTTTAAATTTTTGGTATTTCATTGAAAGTACAGTAGAACCTCGATAAGATGACCCAGGCCTCCATTTTCGTAAGGGTGCAATTTGTCGTAACCACGAGACTTTGCAGAAAGTGTGCGATGGTGAGGATGAGGGAAGAGGCTGCAATGTTATTGTGGCAGACACGTGTCACCTTATCGAAGCGTCATCATAGCGAGGTGTCATCTTATCGGGGCGTCATTTTATCGAGGGGTCATCTTATCGAGGTTCTGCTGTAGTAGATTTTTGGTGTCGTCGACTTTTCACAACGCTGTCATAGACATTGTCCATCTCTTATTCAATCTGAAAAATGAAAACTATTTTTAATTTTTCCATATTTATTTAATGTTAGCAATTCTTCCAAATCTTTTTACAAACGTTTTCAATTTCGTAACTTTCTAATTTTATTTAGCATTTTATCAAAATCATTTATCTTCAATTTTCAACCATATATATACATTTATATATAGATATATATATATACGCAGTAAATCCACACATATTAGTGTGCCTTCAAAATACTGACATATTGTTGTCTTATTCCCTGTAATTTCTAACGTTCTGAATAACAAATTACTCTTCGTGATTTTTAAAATTTTGAATTGCGTTAACAGTTTCACTTCGTCGGAACATATAATAACTCGACGATGCGCCAATGCATCCTGATGCATCAGCCAATGGACCGGCGCTATTATACACAATGCAATCGACCACTCAGTGGTCTGGGGAATCACAAAGCTCTATAAACTCGTAATACGGCTACTTGTACCTTATATTATGAACATATATAGGGATGGGAGATTGCTTCACGAAAGAAGCAACGATAATCTGGTATATACATCAGCGACAGCGAAAATAGAGCAACCTCGATGAGCGTGGGGGCGCGTATTCGTATAAGATGTATACGCGACCACCTCGTATTTGCGGTTCTTTAAGATTTATTTTCTTATACGCCTAGCCGTTTAATCTCAATTTCGAATGTGTGCCGTGAAAAAGGATAGCACTTGAAAGTATATATATATATATATGTTAACCCTATATCTGTGTTGACTTTTTAACATTTCTTCCCTCTTTGCGTTCGACGTCAACGTTCGTCTGTTGTTCGTCACTTTTCCTCAAATATCTTTTTTGCCTGATATCAACACACGTAAAATGTTGAATACAGTATCAATAGATCAATACAAAAAATATTTGATTTAGATTTCTGAGCTTTTTTTTGTATGAACTCAAAAAGAGCCCCCTAGAAAATCTGTCATTTTTAAAATGTTTTCATCACGATGTTACATAATGAACTGTTTTTTGCTATATTTTATATAGTTGATATATATATTTTCAAATGACTATTACGATATGTATCTAGTGAAATTGTAATGTGTACCAATTACAATTTTATGTGACCCCACTGATTTAAAAAAATTCTGATTTGACGAATTTTGATTTTAAAAATCTAAAAAAATGTCATAATTCGGAACTCGTAAAAACTATTGAAAAAAAATCGGGAGACAAATCGGTGATGGTGAGGTCATGGACTGCGTGATTTGACATATGGAATGCCCCGTATATATATACGGGTGTGTGTCCCTAGAAAGTTACGAAACTTGAGCCTTTCAGTGTTATCAATCAAATTTTTTGTTTTCAAATTTTCTTGAAATGATAAAAAAGAAAAAAGCAAATAAAATATGAAAAATGGACAGCAATTTAAAAAAGTTGAGAAAACGAAAGAGACAAGAAGTGGACAAGAAATAATATTGACGGAAGTTAAAAAACGGATATAGAAATTGAGGGGAAAAATGTATAAAATCACAATGACATACTCAAAGTATGCTTTTAAAACCTACTTGTATGAAGAAGTATCGAATCGCGCAGATAAACAATCGGAAATAAGTATTTGCATTTCACTACAGTATTTAAGTCTCATTTTATGAGAACGTATTATGTCATGGACGATGATTGATATGTAGCTTGAAAAATCTGAATGTTGGAATAAATATTTTAAAACAGTTAGACTGATGTACACGAGCCATGTCAATTAGCAGTCGTCAATTAGTGAGATGATGAATATGAAAAAGTGAAATGAATGAATAACGTAGACGCAGTGACCGAGAGAGAGAGAGAGAGAGAGAGAGATAGATAGAGAGTACAATGTCTTTCGTTGAGTCAGTGCAGAAGCCATTGACATTCGATTTGGCATTTGATCAAGAGTGTATATAGTGGTCCAGACATACCAGTCAGGTGGAACTTAAAATCTCATCAGCAACATTGTGGTTGAATCTCATTTTAATTCGAAATTAATTTTCATTTTATTTCTTTCCTAAATTGCGAATTTTGGGACTTTTTCCTATATTCCCAGTATATACAGCGCCTTACATTTTGTACAACCATTGGTGTATATAAACAACACGTGAGGGAATTATAATATGAAGAATCTCTATTGACAATAAATGGCAGACATTAAAAGCAAATTAACAACTTTGATAGTGATCAATTAATAGAAATGAATAAAATTAATATAATGATAATCTTATACAAAATAATACACAATAAATATATGATTATATTAATATTAACAGATTACAAAATTAGAAATGATTAACATTTTTTAAATGGAAAGGATAGAAAATAATTGGAAAACGCGGAGAAAAACTGTAATTACTAAAAAAAAAAATCGACTATATTTAATAAAATTGAAAATATTAAACAGTAAATCAACATATATATATCTATGAATTAATTAACAAAAACGAAAAAATTGGCAGTATTGAAAAAAAATGACATTGAAAAAAAAAAGATTTTAAAATAATTAATCGAATTAATAAACCTGTAAGGTTTCATAAGACTAATAAAGAAAAAAATCGAATTAAGAAATAATTTGTCAAAGTACAACACTTCAACATTGATTGTACGTGAATATTGATAGAAATAATTAAATATTTCATCATATTCTAATCGTACAAATATCCAAATTCTAAGATAGTTTTATGATTATCAACGAACTCTCGACTGCGTGTCTCGAAGACTTAATAAATTATTATTTTAAAAGTAAATTGATCTGTTTATTTTCAACCACTATTTACATTGATTATAATAAAATTAAAAACAATTAAAGATACTAAAACTTTTAACAAACATGAAAATATTTCAAAACAATTAATATATCAAAGCAACAATTTTGCAATTAGCGATATAATAAAAATCAACCTTCAAAAAAAAAAAAAAAAAATTAAAAAAAAAAAAATAATAAAAAAAACAAAATAAAAAAAAATTAAAAAAATAAAAAAAAAAAAAAAAAAAATGAAATCGATAAAAATAATAAACGAAAGTCATTAAAAAGAAATTGAGAAAATGGAAAAAATATATGAAAACTTTAATTTTTAAAAAAATTATCGACAACAATAGAACATTTATAATATTCAACAAAAAAGTGGACAAGGACAAAAAAAAATGTATATAACTGGACAAAATTAATAAATTTAGGGGCAAATGTAAACTGAATTGAAAGTGCATTCGATAAAATGTCAACAAACCGACTTCTACCGACTTCGCGTTTAAATTCGATTCTAAGTGTACAGAAATTAAAAATGGATTATTCGAATTGTTTATTTTGCTTTTTGCACAAACTTTAATGTTTTTCGTTTTAATTAATACAGATTTAAAAACTGAATTTAATTTTAAACTATTTTATGGTATTATGATATTATACTGATATTATTTTATGTAGTAATTATATTCATTTTTACTACTCCGAAATCATTTCAATACATTTTCGTTACTCCGATTAAAATATATGGTTAAAACATGATACAATATTAGGGTTTATTTGTTGTTTTTTTTTGTCCATTTTTCCTTAAAATTATAGACAAAAAAATTAATTGACATAAAGTTTAAACTTTTAATGATTTATAATAATAGTAATAATCGCTATATTTAAGACGCAATAAATAATAAACAAACTAAATAATATTTTTTATATTCACTTGTAATTCCAATGAGAAAAAATAAAAAAGAAGAGGCAAAATAAACGAGAAAATTTTGCTCCTTTTTTTATGGTTTACAAATTACTTATTGCTGTATTCTTTTTTTATTAAAATCTTTCCCATTTAAGTGGCTCCCAAAAATATTCAAACCATGAATCAAAAGATTGATCAAGATATAATTCGAGACTTATTATATACATATACATGTATATGTATTTATGTATATGTATTACAATCACTGAAAACTATCGATTAAGATAAGATGGGGTTCTTAATACATAATTAATATCCAAGTAGGCTGGAATCAATCTTAATAAAAAATTTAAAATACTTTTCAAATTATATTCTTGGCTCTTTAAAAAAAAAATAATAATATTAAAGACCTTTGATTGATTCAAAGCATTCTTTATATATGTAAATATATATACAAATTGACAAAAACAACAACAAAAATGCAAGGCTTTTTTTAAATGTATTTTTGATTTTTTGTAAACTTTAAGACATATTTCGTGTAAAAAAATAAAAAAACATAAAAAGTGACAGCTACAAAAATTAATTTCTACTACAAGTTTGAAATATTATGGAAGTAGAGATATATCTGGGTACTTTGAAATGTCCCTTACTCGAGTAGACTGACTGTGCCAGTGGGCCAAGCTCGAGAATAGATCCCGTCCGACGAAGTACAGTGGATATACCAGACACTAATTAAATGCCGACTAGGTTTTCGCCGGTCACTCCTTCCGATTCCGATCGTTTTTGGCCAGAGTAAAGAATTCATTACATCCAGTATAGACATCAAAAGAGCTTCTTAAATAATGCCTAAGATAATTAACAATATTTAGAAACCCCAAGATAACGCTGACAAGTCGTTTATTACTATATATACAACATAAAAACAAATCAGTAAGATTGCAAATATAATAAATTTTTGAAATATTTAAAAAAGTAATTTACACGTGTAAAATAATGTTTACGAATATTTGAGAAATTGAATTCAAATTTATTCCTTCCTTTCGACCCAAATGTATCGAAGAAAAAAAAAGAAACGTTTTACTCTCTAGGGAGGTAGAGAAAACCCTACATTTATTTTGTAGGATATGAAAATAAGGTAGGATAAAATGTCCTCGGCATTTATTTATCTTGTTACGAGGAAATTTCAATCACAATTATATATAGTACTTAGTTATATAAAAATAATTTCCTTCAAACTAAAGATTAAAGTTCCATTTTTTAACTAACCGCTCTTAATGCAAAAAGGTCGTTTTATATTAAAGAAAAAAATATATTCATGGGAAGTTTTAAAAGTTTTACGTTCAATTTTAGCATTACATACTACTGTACATAAGTTATTCGAACATTCTATAGGTTTCCTTCTCAATAAAATATATTTATTATTTGCATAAACAATGTTTTTAGATAAAAGAAAAAAAAAAAACACATTAACACATCTTCTAATTTACTAGACCACAAGATTACTATCGTAATTTTTATTCGTTCGATTTATGTCGTCTTAACTTTACACGTACTTATACTTTAATATGGTGCACTTTACGTTTATACACAGTATAAAAAAAGAAGAGAAACATCCGACTTATGCACATGTAAAATTCGATTATAACACACCGTTCGATTACATCGAGCATATGATGCGATAATTGGTGAAACAACAAAATGATTCCACAACTAAAGAAAATCGATGGCTAGACTAGAACCCATTTCCAGCCCTGTTGCACTACACTTTTTTAGTCGGTGTGTACAGCGAATCGAATTCCACATTCCCCAGTTTCGTTTTATATTTCATTTGTACAGAATCGAGCCATTAAGACATTGACTTGCATGGTCACTTAGTCGTGCATTAATTTAAAGTTTAAGTTTTCGAGTTAGATAACATTAAATAAATATAGAGCATATATTTGATATTCACAATTCACGTCGAGTGTCTATTATTAATTCCCTATCCTTTTAGAGAGTGATTCCCAAATTGAAGTTTTTATATTACATTAAAAATTTTATCACGTTTCCTTTATTTTTTGCAATGTAAAGTTAAAACATTTAGTAATTAAAGATTGCTCTCTTTTCTATAAACAAAACTACTATACTAGTATAGTCTACCATACTGGTTTATATACAAGAAAAAAGATTATACAAATAAGATATAATTGCATATCTTCAAATTGTTGCACGATTATCCCATTTTTGCATTTTACGTTCTCAATAGCTCGTCACACGCGCATCTGGATTGACTTTTAAAAGCTCCCTTCGCAAACAAGAATTAATTACAAACTGTGACACGTAGAGATGTGACTGTTCAGCGCAGTTTTGTGAGAAAACTTCTTCAGGCAAATTGGACATTCGTTGCTCTTATCTGTTGTGTGTGTGAGCAGATGCTTTCGTAGCGCGGATCTTTCGCGATAAATCTTTTTACAAATGCTGCATTCGTAAGACGTTTCGTCGATATGCGTGAGAATGTGACTGTTCAATGTCGTTTTCTGGGTAAAGGTTTTCTGACAGACGTAACACTCATACGGCCGATCTCCTGTGTGTATTAGCATATGTTTCCTGAGCATCGATTTTTCGCGGAAATTCTTTTGGCATATGTGGCAAGTGTGCCTCTTATCATCGGTATGAATAAGCATGTGCGAGTTCAGCCGCGTCTTTTCTCGAAAAGCCATCTCGCAGTGCTCACACGCATAAGGTTTCTCTCCAGTATGAACGAGGGTATGACGATTCAGATCAGATTTTCTTGTAAAGATTTTTTCACAGACTTTACAATCGTACTGACCACCCGTATGTGACAGCATGTGACTATTCAGATCTGACTTTCGGGCACAAGCTTTATGGCAAATATGACACTCGTGAGGTTTTTCACCAGTGTGAACTAACATGTGTGAATTTAACTTCGCCTTTTCTCTAAAGGTCATTAAGCATTCTTTGCATTCATAAGGCCGTTCCCCGGTGTGGATCATTGTGTGTCTGATTAACTCAGACTTCCTTTTGTAAGTCTTTTCACAAACGCTGCACGCATGTGGTTTTTCACCACTATGTGACAGCATGTGATTATTCAGTGCAGTCTTTTGAGAAAATGCTCTATTGCACATGGTACATTTAAACTGCTTGTTAGCAGCATGAACAGGCATGTGAACATTTAGTTTTGCTTTCTCCCGGAACGTGGCAAAGCACACATCGCATTTGTACGGTTTTTCACCAGAATGTACGAGCATATGCCGATTTAAGTTTCCTTTTTCACGAAAGGTCGTTTGGCAAACTTGACAGGTGTACGGTCGATCGTCGTCACGTATCGAATTTTCACCGTTCACACCGTACTTCTTCAAGAATGCCTGTTGCAGCGAATCATATTCAAAAGGTTTATTTGGTAGATGCGTTTGCATGTGATTGCGTAAACACCATTTGTAAGCAAACCTTTTTTGACAGACGGAACACTCCACTGGATTCATGCCAACGTGCGTTAACATATGTGCATGCAGACCTGAATTGTCTGGAAAAGTCTGCTGACATACTTCGCACTGGTCTCCAGCACAATGCATTTTGAGATGCGTCACCATTGAGTCGTTGTTTAAAAACCATTTCTTACATATTGTACATTGAATTTTGCAGAATTTCTGTTGCTGCGGGTTTGTTGTGCCGGCTAAGTAGTGCTCTCCTGGAGCCCCCTGTTCCAGATCAACATTTGCAAGGTACCTTTTTACCGGTCCATCCTCCTTATCTGACAAACTTGCGCTAGCAAGTTGCGCTGCCCATTGATGGTGACTGCCTGGTTCTCCTTCCAACTCCAATTTTATCTGTGATGAAAAATCTAGTTATTGATTTTGTTGACATGTTTTTTATTATATTACAAAATATAATAATAATCAATCGAATAAAATGTTTCCAGATACTATTTTTGTAATGCTTAGCATTATTGTATTATGAAAATATAAATTACATTTATTTATGTTATGCATTTATATCAAGACAGAAAAGAGTTCTTTTGTATATCGCTGATAATTAAATTTAATATTTTTGTTTTTATAAGTAAAGAAATTTTGTTATATTGAATTCATGCTGGTCTCTTCAAAACTAAGGCCTTATAACTCCAATTTTTGACAAGATGACATTTAATTAAAATATCATTATTTAGGCATAATATTGGTAAAATTTGGTCATACAGCATTACCATTTCATCCGGAAAATCCACTTCATGATTATCAATAGGTAGAAACACCTTATCGAAAGTTCCTGAACATATGTCTTCCATGTAGTTAGGATCAAAACGTCCTCCGGGTTCTTCTTTGAGTACAACACTTACGATATTCTCATCCTAAAACATTGTTACATTAATGATTTGGACAAATACAAGTTCAGCTGATTACTTCTTACTTTTCAAATGCTTAGTTTCTGACTATTGTCTTTAAGACTGTTACGCACATTATTAACAATGACAAAAGTTTTCAAAAGTGTTTACCAGAACTTGACAGTCCATAGGCAATGCATCCAAGGACTCATCTTTCCCAGCCGAATCTTCCATCTGCTATAGGCTGGGATCTGAAAAACCGTACAAAACTATTCACCTCGAGAGAAAACAAAAACAACGGAACATCTAGTGGGAACCGTGAATGATTGTTGCACGTAAAAAAAAAAACATTTGAATACACCAAACGAAAAGCAAGAATGACATAACCTTTTTACACCAACATGTCAGAAATGAAACTGTGATAGTTTTTGTTTTTGAACGAGCAGTACACATTTTTTGTGATTCATGATTTCTGATCGAACTTGCAAAACGTAAGGATGTTCGAAAGAAGAACGCGGTTGATTGTTTACGACATATTTTATCCACTTACAACTGATTACATAGCCCAGTCTGTATGTTTTCACGTTGACGGCAGAGGGGTAAATCTATCAACAATCGATATGAAAAACAAAGGATTTATGCGACGAACGGCGGGTCTGTGGCGTCGAGAACTGCAGAATTGTCAGGCGAGTGCATACGTGCATATATATACATATATATATGCGCTATTGTATGCATTTATGTGTAGGACTTTCGGTTCTAAATCGGAGTTGCCGCTGATTGGCTCGCATTGATCGTTTTACGGCGCGGTAAAATTTGACTTTTAAGCTATACGAGACAATTGTACGCGTATGTATAATTATTTCATTGTATAGAAATACCAATTAAGTCGAATAATAAAAGTTTTTAAATTTGATCGTATTTATCAAATTTATGTAACTCGCAGTTTTAAACGGCAGATATCTACAAAGTTAATGAAGTTACCAGCAATTGCAAATGGATAAAACAATATTGAAATGCGCATTCATTTTAATAAGAGTCTTTGAATTTGTACTTTGGGAAAAACAAATCCATTTTTATCGCCGCAATGCATTTCAATTCGTTTTTACGAATTGGAAACCGTACATTTAAATCCACGTGAATCCAAAAATAATATTCTTACTCTCTAAATTTCATGGAGTGAACCTTCACTCCATAAAGAGTGAAAATTGAGACACTCTTCAAAAGAGTGAATGTTCACACTTTTTGGAGTGGAATTTCACTCTGCATTGGAGTGAGTCGGAGAATTTACACTCCAAACAGAGTGAAGTGTCACTCTTAAAGAGAGAAAATTCACTCCTTTATATACAAGAGTAGCTCAATTATCACTCTTTATGGAGTGAAATTTAATTCCAAGAAATTTCGAGAGTAAATACAAAATTCTAGGATATTTTTAAGACAATTTTAAACAAGATATTTCACATTTTTCGGAGTTAAATTTCACTCTACATTGGAGTGAGTCGGATAATTTACACACCAAACAGAGTGAAATGTCACTCTTAAAGAGCGAAAATTCACTCCTTTGCAAGAGTAGCTCAATTATCACTCCTCATGAAGTGAAATTTCATTCCAAGAAATTTCGAGATTAAATACAAAATTCTAGGATATTTTTAAGACAATTTTAAACAAGATATTTCACACTATTTGGAGTGAAATTTCACTCTACATTGGAGTGAGCCGGAGAATTTACACTCCATACAGAGTGAAATGTCACTCTTAAAGAGCGAAAATTCACTCGATCCTTTATATACAAGAGTAGCTCAATTATCACTCTTTATAGAGTGAAATTTCATTCCAAGACATTTCGAGAGTAAATATACAAAAGTCTGGGATATTTTTAAGACAATTTTAAACAAGAAGAAATCATGTTTTATTGCAATATAGGAATCCCATATGAGAATTTTGAAATGGGTTTTCTGTTACAATAACATATGGAAATTTTCAGTAGGGAATTGTTATATAAATTTAATCAATAAGTATACATTGTTTTTCAAACTTTGAAAAGTAATAAATTTAGACTTCAAATGTGTGCGAACTTCTCGCTTCAGACTCCCATATTCATAATCAGACTATACATATTGTTATGCCAAAATAAGCCTTGTAGAACAATGCAAATCGATAACAAGTATATACTGAAGAAATTCTAATTGCTATACACCCGAGTAAAAATATCGAATCCGCAATGAACTCGACAATTGAAAACAATACGGGGCGAACTCGACAGCAACGGGAAAAATTGTAAACACCGCATCAATTCGGAAATCATCGATTTCGCGGATATCTATATGTATATAATTATGAAAATGTTGAAACCGCGATTTGTCTCTTCTTTGCGCGTAAGAAAGGGATATATATATATTGACGCACCATTGATCCTCATCCAGGTCTCTGTATATACGTTCAATATTCAATCTGATTCAATCAAATAAACATATACATAGTGTCAATGACACGCACCAACATGTACAACGCAAAAGTAATATTAATTAAGTTGCTGATTATTTTTTTCAAAAATTATGATATTGTCAATTTAAAAAAAAGAAAAGGATGAAATCACATAATATATAATTAAGCTATGTTTCTTTATAACAATGGAAAATTGAAAATCGATAAATAATAAGAGATTTAGGCAAATTTATGAACTTTTGACGCTGGATCTAATGGTGACCTTGGTTTTGACCTTGCCGATAATCTTCAAGGATATTTCAAGTTTCCCTTCTTTTTTTTTTTTTTTAATGAGAAGACTCTTTTTTGACCTCGGCAATCGAAAGAGGAAAATTTTACATCAGTCTGGATTTTGGACCCCACCCCATAGAAGCAGTGTCTCGACACCTCTAATGGCTACCTAAATGTAACAAAATAAAATTGGAACACGGCGTTTATTAATTACGGAACTTCTTTGTTCTCTCTCTTTAGCCTGGCGGTTTTTAACATTAATTCTAGGTACCGAATGACGTCAAAGTGGTATAGTCCATATATCGTCCGTTTTGCCACAATAGGAGTGCTAGGGCCTCTGTTAGCTCTTTCGTTATGGAAATAGATTTTCAATTAGTTTATATATAAGGAGAGCAAGTCGTTTAGAACATCCGATGTGATATATACAGGGTGTCCCAGAACTGGTGGATGCCACTTCAGGAGGTGATTCTTCGTGAAATAAAAAAGTCCTGTACCAAAATTCGATCCGACGCATAGAATTTGAATGGCGAGCATTTGAAGACAATCAAGAAGCGCGCTCAAATGCCCCGCCGCTGTACATATAGTCGAGTCAGGCACTGAGTATATACATGCGACAGACTGACGACAAATGAGCGCCAAAGATAGCACGTGAACCGCGCTAGCGGAGTGCGTTATAAAGCAATGAAGGGCCCCGGCTGACCGGTGCCCCTTTCACTCTTGGTGAGCACAGCCCTGGTATTTGAGCGCGCTTATTGGTTGTCTTTAAATGCTCGCCATTCAAATTCTATGTGTCGGATCGAATTTTGGTAACGGATACAAAAAATTTTAGGCCTCAAAACTTCTTTGGACAAGAATTTTACTATTGCCAGAAATCGGTCATGCGCGACTCTGACTTCTTACGCGCCGATTAAAAAGAATAGAGTATGTATATAAATAAATGATTTTACTCCGCGAAGTGCTAAAGGCAACTAGAAAAATAGAACTGTCTAATTATCTCTTGCACTTCGGAGCTCGACTCAGTAAGAAAATGGAAAAAGTGGGTGGCAATCGATCCTTCGGAAAATAGGACCAATCCCTGACTCAATAATCCACAAGAATCAACACTTATATGGGCTTCAAAGGCGTGGCATGGCCTGAGCCTCGCCAGCGACCCAAACGTAGTCTAAACAAATGGATAGGATGAACGAGAGTCGATGTTAAGATTAAACAATAATCTTTTTACTGTGCAACTCTTAGTAGGCCTCTTTTTATTTAGATGTGTAAATTTTAGGTGTAAATTTTAGGTTAATAGGCTGACGATGGAATATCGTGCTCTCACGGTCCTCACACATCCCGAAACAGAAGTTTAACAAACAAAGGAAAGTATAGCTGCGTCGGCTCTTGTTATACAGAGAAACGATTTCAGGTCTAAAAAAAATGTCCTTTGACAAGAGTTTTACTACCGACAAAAGATTTTAGGTCATAAAACTTCTTTGGACAAGAATTTTACTATCGACAAAAGATTTTGGGTCTCAAAACTTCTTTGGACAAGAACTCCACGCATACACATTTCCTATCTCAGCGCCGCACTGTGTCGGGCTCGAACCTACCAACTTTCAAAGTCTGAACGCCGCGGTATAACTAATTATCTGAAATTTTATGTTTTTAAATAATTAATAGTTATTTATCTTCCCAATAAACGAAAAGCAATTGAAGGCTATTGGCCAGTTCCAATATGTTCAAAAAACGAATTCAAAGAAAACAAAAAGAATTCATTTCAATTCCTTTTTCCTACATTTTGTAACTATAGCCGCAATACTATTTAATTCTTTTTCCATTACTGGGAGTGCTGCCCCTATGATTCCCATAAAGTCCATTTTTTAACAGCAGCATTAAAATTGTTGTTAATCCGGAGGTTCTGCCACAACGGATGTCAATTCGTACTGATTGCACAATTCCATTTCTATTTTCTAAACAGTTTCACTTCTTATGCTCGTCACGAACATTTGACTCAATCGTACACTCGGCGGTATGCATTCTATGTCTGGATTCTAGATCCATTTATATTTATGCACGAAAACGTAACTCGCTGAAATTCCGATATGTTGAATGCGGCGATCTAGCGGTTCTCTAAACTTGTCTGAAGTTAGCACTATTACGTCTGATGGAGACGAAACTAAAGTCCCGGAAAGTCCGTATAGTAGTTAGGATCCGCGATTGACGATGTTGTCGCGCGAGGTGTGGTAAGGAGAAATTCGGGTCCTGAAAACAATCTTTTACCAGACATTAGTACTTGAAGACTTCTTCAAGGGAGGAATCTCCAACAACCTAAAACTAATAAAATTAATAGAATTGTTCCCGGTGTTATGAATCTTACAAGGAAATTTAAAAGTGACAATTGTTCCTTTATCTCTTTACTATTTCGAATTTCGCGTGCTCTATTTATTTGAACTTCAGACTAGTGTCTACAGGACTTTTCCTGAATATAAACTTCGAGTAAAATAAAATGTAATTTTAATGTAGTGAATGTCTTTTATATATCTATATTATGTTTATATGCCTGTCCTGAATTTACTGGAGGATGCTTCGTCCGTGTCGTCCCAAGTATCCGAGTCGGGTCGTTCCTGATCAAAGAGCGGATCATGTGCTTTCCTATAAATTTGTTAATCTGGACGCAGTCTTGTTTCTGCGTGCGTTTATTTGTATTTTTATATTCCGTGGTCCTGCGATCTCCAAGATCTCGTAAGGACCCGTACACTCATCGTCCAATTTGTCTTTTTTCGGATGTAATACCATCTCGCCCGCTGGAATCGTTTGATGATCAGCATTCGATCGTAATACATCTTCGATCGGTATTTCGCTTGGCTTAAATTCATCGCTGCGAGTGTTTGTATCTCTCGCAGATTTTGTACAAGGTTTGCCAAGTAATCATTATACGTTACGAGTTTCTCGCATTTTCTGCCAAATAGCAGTTCGTAAGGCGAGAATTTTGTGTCCTCATGCGTACTTACATTGTAAGCGAACATTGCATAGGATAACCATTCACCCCAGTTTCGGCGATTTGTGACGATAGTCTTCAAGTATTCGCTCAGAACATGGTGACTACCCTCCAGACTATCGTTACTCTATGGATGGTAAGCCGATGATCTGAAAGGCTTTATTTTAAAGTTAAAGATTTTTTTCAAATTATTCTTTTAAGATCTTACTGAATAGATTTTTCCCTTGGTCGCTTAAAATTTCTACCGTATATGCATACCCTGGTAAAAATCGAACTGTACGGAAATCGAAGTGTACACTGGTCCAAATTACATTTTCTGTACAGCTCGTGTACAGTTAAAACAGCGTTTAACGAGCTGTACTTTGGGCACCGCGTACATTCGGATTTTCACCAGGGTATAAAGTGATTTGCGAAAGCCTTGGCTATTTATACGGATGTTACATCTACTAATGGTATCGCAAGAGAGTACTTTGTTATAGCAGATCCTGAATTGTCAATACATAACGATTTCCTTTTTCCATTAAGTCTGTGGGTCGATCTCCTTATAACGAGAGACACTTTATCGAATGCATATACTTCGGAGTATCGGTAATGATCATGGACAATCGAGTTTTAACTCTTTTGAGCTTTTCCGTTTGGCAGACTTTACATCTTATGCCCTCCGATGGCTCGAGAGATCCACACAGATCACAGAGTGACGCTCTTGTTCCGCTCGCTTTGCGGGTACCGGCCAGAAATGCGCGTATTAAGCTAAGCGATAGCGAAAGGAATAAAACAGACGCACAATGACAGTTTCTGTGTATGTATACATGGCTACTTTATTGTGTGTCTGCTTATTCCTGTCGCTATCGCTGTCTCCACGATACAAATATAAAGGTATAGCAACGTTGTGGTGGCGCAGAATCGTCCAATAGAAAATACTTGATTTTGTTTGACCGAAATGGCATTTTCTACTGATTTCTGATTCCTCTTCATCCCCTCCATGTGCCCAAACGGTTCTGTTTTCACCCCGCCGTCGGCAATCGAGGTGCAATTCCAAGCTACGTTGAACTCTGTTTTATCCTTGTCCGCAGTAGCAATAGCGGTGCGCATCCAGGGTTGGAGCACATGGAGGGGATAAAGGGGAATCCGAAATCAGTAGAAAATGCTATTTTGGTCGAACAAAATCAGGCATTTTTTATTGGTCGATCGAAATTGTCTCCGCCTCCAACTATGTACCTTTATATTTGTATCATGGCTGTCTCCAGGCATTGGAGATTTATGTTTAGGGCTTTAGCCCTCGCCACATGCCATCGTCCCGGGCAGAGATGAATAGGGGAGATCGCTCAGTTAGCTGATTTCAGCGTGCCAAACAATTTCACCGTAAAGTGGCACTAATGCGTAGATTGACGTTGGAGAAATGATAACGATGAGCACCACAAACAAATGGCGGGAGCGCGGGAGATAATGCAGAGCACAATCGATCGAAAAAGAAAATAGTAGAACATCGCGTTCCCCCCGTTCCCCGAGTCGACCCCTGCATCTAGCTAATCGAAATGTATATGCCTAAGATTAGAATATTTGTGTTAGCATTAAAACACAAAACTTTTGATTTTGATATATTTATTATTTTCTTGTATTTACACGTGATAAAAAATTGACAAATACTTATTGCTAAACACGATTTCGACAATGTACATATATGTATGTAAAATGTATAGTTTGATGACACAGCCAATTGACATATTTATATATTTATATGGCGCTGAAGCTAGCAGCCCATTCGAAAAAAGGAGATTGTCATTATTTTAATGATTCCAGTAAGGTTTTACATTCATATTCATACGGTTATTGGTATACGTTTAAATGTGTAATTGTCAAGAAATTATGAAACAGAATACTCACTTTTCGAATCCGATGGTACGAATCGGCTGCTAGTTTCAACGTTATTTGTTTATAAGTATATATAAAGATTATAAATATACGTGATCTTATTAATATTATAGATAGTCATATATACATTCCAATAATCTTAGCATTTTTTTTTTTTTTTTTTTAACAATACATAATAATTCGCAATAGCTTTCGACAATTTCCATTTGTATAATGGTACTTTCTACTCAGTCATAAGGGGATAGTCATAAGTCTATCAAAACTCATACAGGTGTATATATAAACGTGCAGTTTGCAGCATTTATCTTATTAGAAACCAACATGTTTTCTTACTGTCAGCACTCACTATTCGTACGAATGTGTAAACAAATAACTTAAAACTATAACCAGTCGTTTAATTTAATCCTATAACGCGAAGAACACGACACGTTTGCGGGTGGAGTAAAGTGTGTTTACATGTTCAGCTTGCGATTATCTATAATCTGGAATATTTCTATAGCAAACTCCGCGTGAAAATCATCGAAGTTTATAACTGAGTATATATATCGATGATACTAGTTCGTCTAGACCTGGAACCTCGTTGAAGGATCTGTGGTTATTTGTGAATCTGCGTTTCTGGGCAGATATTCAGATGCGTTGAGAACTTCATCAGGACAGGTAATTTCACTATTTTTTATTCTTTAATTAGGAGAACCGATAAAATCATCAGAGCTTTCCGAAAATCCACTAGAGCTCATTTTTGCTCTTTTCTTTGAAGGTTCGTCGATGTTCCGTCGGCATGTTTTTTTATCTAAATTGTTAGAGCAATCCGGGCGAGTGATATTTCGGAAGTGTCGTTCAAAATGCATGCCGGTTGAATTTTGCGGGTTTCAATTTCGATCTCGTATATGGCGGGAGAGTTTTTATCACGGCGCTCGCTCGTCGCGCAGGTCCTGCCTGCCGGTTCGGGGGAGCCGGTATCGCCATTATTCGGCAGTTTTCGGCAATCGCGAACGGATACTAGTTTTTTGGTAATCGTGAACGGGTTATCATGATACAAATATAAAGGTATAGCAATGCGCATCTTGGGGGCGGAGCCAATTTCGATCGACCAATAAAAAATGCCTGATTTTGTTCGACCAAAA
>JAPYZR010001667.1:0-26023 GCA_030522945.1 Trichopria nigra
AAGAATATAATCTACAGTTTCATATCAAAAAATAAGTTTAGAATTTAATAAATATATGTTTATATATCGTTGACCGAAAAATGATGAAAATCGTTACAATGTGTAGAAAAACAATTTTTCACAAAATTAAAAAATAAAAATAATCTTCTTAAAAAATAAATGGATGGTTAATTTTATCGGCTAAATAGGAAATTGTGTAAATATCAAGTTATTTGTGGAAAATAATGCACATGTAATAAAATAGTACATTTTATGACTAGGGCGTAAACTCACATTTTTCCTATGGGTGCGCATGCAATAAGAACGTCATTTTTTTATTACAGTCAGCGGAAATGCAATTTTTGATTTAGATGATTTCGAGTTTATATATAAATGAGATTAAAACATTAATTCATACCCTTTTCATCTGTCATCCATACTTTTGCAAAAAATCGCACTTTTTTCGAAAAAGATATAAAATCGCATTTTGCGTAATCAAAAGTAATCAAAAAATATTCCAATTCTTTAAAAAAAAAAAATAGAAAGTTACGTATAAAAATTGCGTTATCGCGTGCCTAAACTGTACACATGTACTATTATTAGCAATATCGTCAAAATTTAAAAATTTTAAATGGCGGATCCAACATGGTCGACTGAAATTAAATAATTATATATATATACCTTACATGTAATGTATTAAACATAGTAATATAATAATAATGTGTAAAAAAAAAGCGTTAAAAAATGGAAAAGTGTGTATCACTATTACAAAATACGTAAAAGAATATCTATATGCAGCCGCACTTATCACAATGAGCATTATTGTATATATACACAAATATCCCTACATAACGATTTCGGAGTAGTTCCCCTCGCAGGCGCGGATATGAGAAGAGATCTCAAGCCTGCGGGGAGCCATCAATATTTTACCAAACATATTGGCCGGTCGGCCATATATATCTCGTTCGCGCCGGACCGGTCAGCCTGCGGCGATCGGCCGCACCGCGCGAGAACCCGCGGAATACGCTCAAGGGAGCGCCGAGCTCGAGACGCAGGAGATTGTTAATAGAAAACCTCATGAATTCCGACCATAGCTCACCAGATAGTAAAAGAGGTTCTTCAGCGAGAGGGTGGAAAATAATCAGAGCTCGGCACGGAGGTGGATCTTTCGATAAGACGCATAGTCCCTTAGGTACGTCCGACGGAAAATTAATTTTCCACGGAATATCGAGTAGCCGGGAGCTTTCTAACCTCTTGTCAATTAATTGAATTTTTAAAGGGGCTTTTCATTTTGCCTACTTGAGACTTCGAGACTTGTAATATACTTCTCTCATTACTCGTACCTACAATAAGTATATATATATTCATCGGATTATTTCTTTTTATTGAAAAAAATATGGTACGGCTACAGATGCTGTGAATTTGTTAAAAAATAATTAATATCCGATTATTCGAGCAATTACAATAGTACATATAAAAGTATGCAATATATATATACATAATCGCGTCGAACCACATCTAACTAGTCACATAAATAAATTCATAAAGACTTCTCGAAATTCACGACTTTCAGGCCTAGAATTTCTCAAAGAACTATATAACATACTTAGGTCAAAGATATGGAAAAAAGTATGTGCACAGACAAAACTACGAGCAATGTCGACATTGCTGCTCAGTGTTGAAAATCTTATAAATCATCGGCAGCGGGCCAAGCATCCGTTTTATCATCGCATGGAAATCCAGAGAGTTATATCGAACCTCACGGTTCTTATTTATGGCCCGTGCCCGATCGTAATTCAGAGGAAAACCATTTTTCCGGTCTTGGTTCGTACACGCGCGGGAATTCGAATCGACACCGAGTGTGTTTCTATCAAACTTTTAAGAATTTCTTCAATGCTAAAATTGGGGAATGTAAGAAATTTTAATGTAATCTAAAAAGGTCCATACGACGTACATGGTGGTGATTTTTAACTATATGATTAAATAGATTAAATAGAAGTTTTCTACGAATTGTATAAGCATTCTCAAGTCCTTATTAAGTCGATCAAACATTGACATGAAAGTAGATAAACAAAATTTATATTACAATAAAATATGATCGAAGACAGCGCCTGTACCCTGAATAATAACAATTTTAAATATTTGTGTTGGTTCTTTATACATATATCCTCGACGTGAATAAAGACGATATATATTCATTTAAAATCATCTATTACAATTACACTCGGCGAAAAATCATCAGAAAGTCTTGCATTTTCGAAAAAATTCGACAAACCGATTTAAATTCACTGCGAAAAACTACGATAAAAAAGTGTATTCACATCCATAATGATTGCTTTCAGTTTAATTTTGATAAGCAGCATAATTCATAATATAAAAAAAAAATAAGAATAAATGATATACAATTATTAATTATATTACTAAAATTATAAGGAATCATTTCGTTAACTGTTGAGACATGGGTCTTGTAAAAAAGTATTTTGTTCCTCGAATTTTGTTCCTCGAAATAATAATGAATACCTACATGTTTATTGCACTTTAAATGTGTACTTAATATGTAGATATGAATTCGAAAATAAAAAAATTTTAAATCACTTGATGGAAACGAAAGAAATATGTGTGAAAAGGAGTGTTTACTGCTTCTATAAATAATGCCCGAAGACAAATGTCGGGCATTTAAAGGGTAAGTTTAGGCGAGCCACAAATTATTCGCGTCATTCAGAGTCAAGTTCATGTTGAATTCATTGTAATAAAAAAAAAAAAAATGTCAATTAGTATTTTAAGTAATTTATTTGTTTTAAGATAAAGGAAGCAATAATATATATGTGGTGGAAAATAAATGTGATGCTATATATAGCCGGTGCCGTGATGATACGTATTGGCACTGGTTAGCACCACAGCAAACTTTAACTAGGGATACTATATATAATATGTCTATATTATAAAAAACAAAATTAATTTTTATAAAATTTATCGATTATTATATAAATTGTAAAATCTAAATTGTCTATCTATATGATATAAAGTATTTTGTATTTTGATATCGCGAAACAATTTTTTAATATCCAGAATACATCGAAGAATACTAGAGGATCCACTACCCAGGTACCTCGCACTTGAAATTATATAACAAAATAAAACTAAATAATATCCTAAACTAAAATATTACTCCAATTAATATTTCGAAAAATTAATGTATATTTTCAGATACCTCGGATTTGTTAATTAAATGGTTCCAAATATCTTTTATCCAGATTCGATCATCAGCATCGAAATAAAAAATGAGCATTTTTATAATGCTCCCTAAAAGATTTTCTTTGTTTGACAAGAATCTCTATATTTCTCATTAAAAGAGACAATAAATTCGTTCGATGAACGAGATCCACAACCCGGTAATCGCGATTGTCGCAAATAACCGCGGAACGCCCACTTTTCCGAGCATTACGGGGGGTTCGTTATCTGCGGATAATAAGGCGAGTTGGGCACGATAACCATCAAAGAGAAAACACGCGAAAAACAAACTGCTATCCGGAAACTGTCCGGAGCACTCGTAAACCCGTGGAAAATGTCGCTCATTACGAGACATTTCGGAACGACTGAACTAGGCGGACGAACAGGCCGCCAGAGCCATGGCAAAACTAGAGTTTATACCAAATGCATAACAATCCTATTACCGCGCACAATTGCTATAAGCAGTAGATTGTGAATTATACGTTCCCGTAGGTTTCCCGATCCGGCAGTTTCCGTTCGGACGAGCCGTGTATTAATATATAATATTAATCGCCTGATGATCATTAATGCTAATCGCTAAGTTCACGAGCGATCTCGAAACACAAATCCACACAATAAGGCCGAACGGCCTATAGGACATTTTACGACCTCCAAAACATGCCGAACGACCGGGTACATTTCTCTTAAATCTTGTTTACCTCGATTACGTTGATATCAATTCATATCCAACTTATTTTTTAATGAGTTTTTATAAAATAGTTCAATGAATCCATTGTCTCATTGACGAACCTTGTCAATGGTTGATCACACCCAAAACTGACTTATTTCTTATCATATATTAGGCATGGTCGTTAATTCGAAATTAATTTTATAGAATTAGGCATCTAGTCGACATAAGAATTTACATAACATGAACATGAGAAATAGAAGCAATTGCAGAACTGCGAATTGCATTGTAATGTAAATTGTAGAGTATTTTTAACGAAACGTATATAAACAAATTCTTGCGACAAAACAATAATTTCTATTTATAAGAGACATATATCTTTGACAGAAGATTCATACCTCATTGGTCAAACTTTCGAAGGATATAGATTTGTATATATTTGCCCGCGCGAAAAATCTTTTCTGCTTGTTTACGACTCGCAAAAACCGCAGTTGTCGCACCATTACATTTAAATGCGTCCCAATATGTTCCTTTGTTTGCAAAACAATCAGGATGGAAAAACAAGAATACAACATTTACCTTGACCGTTAAAGAGACGTCTGCAGATGTTTCCACTTGTCTCCTTGTGCGCTTTCTAATTCTCCCTGGTCCTTTGTGGCGAGACTGATTTATCTCGCGAAGACGAATAGCGAAGGGAATAAGTGAAGGAAATAAAAGGTAACTCGTTTTCGAAGATACGTCGTGCGTGCTCTTAAGCATGCGTAAATGGTCGGAATGACGCGTCATGACGGTGAAATTCATCAAACGCCTGACAGCCTAAAGATTTGTGGATTGCTGCATCTACTATACATATCATTACTAAACAGTCGTTGATTGTCTCCGTGACTGACGACTTATGACTTGTCTTAGCCTTCGGGGCAAAATCGTATGAGGAACGTGAAACAATTTGCTCGCTAACACTTTTCAATCGCGAATACTGTATTTTTCAATTTCGTCTCTTACTAACGAAATATATATATTATATACAAAATCCATAATAATAGTACAGTCCTGAAGAAATAGTATCCCCTAAACCGTTAAAAAATCTATAAAAAATACGAGTACTAATATATGACTAGTTATACAAGGAGTGTTTGTGTGGAACGACGAACATAGTAAATCATTTTTAAACATAAGTATGTGGTAAATCCAATACTGAGTAATATAGATATTACACAATAATTCTATCTCTGACATCAAGTAGTACATTCCATCCATGTGTTCACTTTTGGTTAAAAGTGCAAAAACTGCAATTGTTCTACAAATCCTGTAATCCAATTATTCGATTCTAGAATAATTCTGGAAGCAGTCATGGAAATGATAAAATATGGAACCCCGGATATACAATAGATACACGTTGATCTAGTGACGTCTGCAAATCAAAACGGCAGTAGAAATCAGATTGGCGATCTCATATCCGTACGATCGAAATTAATTGGGCGGTAGGAATCTTCCGTGGGTCGAATGCAATCGGACGGAAGTATCAGACACGGAACTCCGGTGGAATCTAGGACGACTTGTTGGTTAATTATTAATTAAATATTTCGGTCCCATGTATATTCGAATTTAATTAGGTAGAATACTAAGGTCGAAATAGTGAATCGAATATAGCACTTTCACACTTACAGGAAAGTCCTGGAAACCTATTCTCACATTGTTTTTAAACTCCCGTACAAGTATAACTTCTGCATTTTTTATGTCATAAAATTTCATAAAATATAAACTTTGAGTGTTCACTACTAATCTATATTGGACTAGTACTAATGAAAACAATGAAATTTAGCAAACTAACTTTGTCGTTTGCATCGGTTTTTATACGTTTAATTCGCTTTTCTTTTTTGAAAACAATGGATCAGTTTTCTCTTCATATTTTGGAACTCAATTACGTGACTGATTTATACTGCTCGCACACTTCACAGTAAGTTACGTGAAACATTTACTGCCATCGCTAATAAGTATTTGAATGCAACGATGGTCCAACCATGACAACTGTCCTCTACTTCAACCGTCCATTCAGTATATGTATCTCCACTTATATGTCAGTGACTACCAAATGTAAACCAGCACGAATTTAATGAGCGTGTCCGTAATTTTTAAACAAAAAGCAAATACTTTATAATAAATGAAGGCACATTACTGAGAACTGCTTCTGTACCATCAGTCAAGTAAATAACCCGAGCGAAGCGCGTTTCAAACAAAATATTGAATCATCGTTTCATCCTCGTCGTGGTGCAACACTCGCCACCGTGTTTCCCTCGGTCGAACGTAGGTTTCCCCATTTCAACCGTGGCTTGTCGTAGACTTTTGATTATCCTTTCTTTCCCGTGTTTGCCCACGTCCCAAGCGTGCCAAGAGTTATGAGAATATTTGCCCGTGGCGAGTGTGTTCGCTGAGTGTAAACGCGCGAAGGAATCACGCGTGGGTGGCTCGTCTTCGCATCCTCTGCTCCGTGGACTTTTTTGCCAAGAGGCGAATCTAAAGAAATGGAAGCAAAGAGTTGGCCGACCGACTGCGTCGCAGAAGGGAGTGTTTGCTCAGACAGCCACCCGAAATACCACGCGTTAAAAGCTGCGTGTACCTGACGAAACCGTTCGTTCTTGTATCGAGTCGAAAATGACTCGCTTCCTACGTTTGGATAAAGTAAATATTTTTGCATACATATATATAACAGTTTACCATAACAAGTGATTGATTATGCTCCTCAAGTGTTCATGTAGGTTACGTATATTAATTCATTATCGAACTTTTTTTTGTAATATTTCGGTATTAACATTCAGTATTGAATCCGGAGATGAATTGAGAAATAGACTGAATTACGTATCTTTTTTCAAACGATGTGACGTTTCTGGATAAGTAGAGAAATAGAATAATAAAACCTATAAGCCACCAAGATAATAATAAAAGAAGACATGAAAAGAGCGACAGAGTGATCAAGAAAATGAGAGACCTGCTATGCACCAATGTTTCTCTCGCTTAATTACAATAGCTATTTTGCTAATTGGGTCAACCGTCGCACACGTGGGACTGCATAGTACTGCCTGTATACTCGCTTGAACGTGCCCCGTATAAAAGGTACACAATGAAATTAAGGGATGCCCACGCCTTGTTCTTATGCGACCGAAATAATAAATGCTCTCAAAATGTATCATATGCACTTCATTAGATGTCATAATATGGTTTAAAATAATAAATTAGAGGACATGCCTATTACGTTGCGACTTAAAAAAATATGCATTTACGAATTTTCAGCATAATGCTTTCCATTTAGACTACAATAACGTGCATTTTACAGTTTTCAACGCTTGACCTAGACTACCTTAGTCTAGAATACAGGTATAGCTGGGAAACCCACGTGCTTTATATTCAAATTTGTAATTATGTAAATTAATTCTTTAGTTCATGTAACGCGAATCTTCACATAATGTTGACCTAATGTACTGTACTGAGTGGAAAATAATGTCATTCATTTTTCACGTCTTTGCTGTTTTTTTGCATGTTTTTGGCTGTCAGTGCAACTCCGTTTGCACTTTCACCCTCCAATTACCAACCGTAATTGACGCATCCCAGCCACCTTTCTTTCACAACGTAAGTGTATTGTGGGCTATTTTCCAAAAATATTTTCGGAACAGCAAGAGAGCGGCCATCTGGGTGGCCGATTTCACCACCCAGTTGTCTCTCGTCGGCTACGTCGTTTTCGTCGTTTGAGCCTTCTTCAATTCGTGAACGGAAATAGTTCCGTTGCGGTATTTACGTGTGTCGTCGGCTGTGGCCGCTTTGAGAATTCGACTTTAATATATTTTCGGCGAAAAGTTCGATACCGGGTGGTCTGGAACGTTGAAGACGTCAATTATGTGTTATCGGCTCTTAAGGCCCGCAGCACTTGAAGTGTTACAGGAAAGTGAAAGACGTCTTTCTTTCGCGTGATAATTGTTACTTCGCTCCTGCACTATTGAATCCTGACTGCTGGCACAATACTGCTTCTATTTCAGTCTTCTTCTCCTTCTTCATAGGAACAATTTCTGTCGAGACACGTGAAGTGGTGAATGATTAAAAACCGATCATTCACTTCAGGTTTCAATGTTTCAAATTATGTCAAATCCATGAGTGATTAGTAATTTCGATTGACACGATAATAAATGGGCGGTGCAATGGGGCATCTTTTTACAATCAGGAAACTTTCTCAATGTACGTTAGAACTTCTCCCTCCTCCAATGTAGAGCTATAACTTTGTGTTAATTACATTTGATAAGTAATCAATTGAATTCCCTATCCAGAGTGGAAATTCACCAATTTCTTTCACAATCACTCCTTGATAATTTCCGAAAAAAATATCCCGCCACGGAGGAATTCGCGCTGCTTGATTACAGGGATACTCCTTTACTTAGTGGCGCGAAGGTCGGCAGCCAATCACTGCGCGGTTTAATTACGCGCCACTTTCTTTTATTCGAACTTTCTATTGGAAATTAGGAAAATTTATGCACGAACCGTCTCATTAAACATTTATCAACGTCGGGAATCTAGCGGATTTTTCTGCCCTTTGTTTGATGCTTTCTTTTATTCGGTCGGTATCAAATAAGACGTCAAAAAAAAGAAAAAAAAAAAAAAAAAGATCGCCTTTATCATTTATATAGTTTTTCGAGAGGGGGAAGGTGAAGATTATCTTCATTCTTATTTTGTAACTTTCGTAAATTTTCAATAGTTTCCATATTAGCACGTAACCTACATTTATTTATTATTATTATATTATTTGGAATAAAACATACAAGTTCAATTGACATACGAATGCTGGATCCTCAACTTCAGCCTTCAACATCAGGACGTTGCCAATACAAGCCTATAAAGTCATGAGATGAGGTTAAAAATTTACTTCTACATGAAATGTAATAAGGATAATACAAAAAATCTGATATTGTACCCCAGATGGTGCGTTGATTTCTGGAAACTTAACATTGTACTCTTAGTATATGTAAAAACAGTTACGTAACATTTATCGTAGTTTTGAAGAATTTACAATAGTATTTCCCGAAAATGTATAATTTATTAATTAACTAAAAAAAAAACACAATAATAAACCATCCAAATTTTTCTCATTAGTGCTTAGTTTTTGTACTTCTAGTAGAAATAACCACCGCGGGAGCTAATCTGGGATGAATGGACAGATAGAAAGATAGAGATATAGATAAAGAAAGGGACAAAGAACTATAAACAGAAAAACGAGAAATTGAAGACTAACGGAATGAATGAGCTCCATTGGATTGAAGTACTCGTTTCGCTCGGGAAGTGAGGCAAATTCGTAAAAAAGAAATAGGTAAAAAATACATTCAGAATGAATGCTTGGTAGAGAAAAGGGAAGATAATAATAACTAGATATTAAGAGAGGGAGTAAGAGGGAATATATAGAGAAAGACAGAAGAATATAGAAAACCCGCACGAGCAGCCCATCGAGATTAAGCATCGTAATGCATAGCCGTACTTTTTCTTCGAGTAGCGGCAACGAAAGAACTTGAGCTTTTTGTAGTGTACGACGACCCAACTAAAATTTTACTAAATTTTCTAAAACCTTCATAATCTACTATACACTATAAACTATATATCCTTTTTGTCAAATGAAAATATATTATATTGATTTTAAAGTGCAGAATCAAGCAAATAATCGGTGATTTAGCATGGAATATTAAATTAATAAAATATTATACTCTGAATAATCTCATGCTTTTATTTTCATTTGGTCTCTCTAAGAGCTCCGCTATTTAATTGGCAAAGTTTCTCGAAAATTTTATTATCATTTTTTTCATGACTTTCAAACTTTTACGATAGTTTCGCTTGTGATAATTAGCCGCATATTCGCAGTGCGGATGCATCGGTAATTGAATCCACCGCAATGGAATAAAAGATACAGCCGTTACGGAAAAACAACTGAATAACTTGCAGGGCATAAAAGGTTAGACCAGCAGTTTCAGGGAATTCTCCTTGCGGAGGACGTCAAAGTTATCTTCATTAATTTGCGCGAGCCACTGCGTTGAAAGGCAGCGAGAGTCCGATAAACCGGGCCGATATGTAAATGCAATATTGCCGGAGGAGAACGCGCTGTTTCACAGGCAACCGCTATAACAATGTTATCGTGTATTCCCGGTTAAAAGGGAGCTGTAATATGAATGCACGGATGCCAAGCGAGCAAGTGCTATTAATTCATCGCTATAGGAGAGCGAGTCAGAAAGCGACAGAAGAATCGGATGCTTGGACGAAAACGGAACAAAGTGCTAGGCTTAAGTAACAAAATGATAGTATTAAACGGGCGAATACGCAGTAAGCGATGTATCGAATAACGCAATCAATTAGTAAATAGCGATACCGCACGTGGAAACCAGTTACCAGGTGGTTAAAAATTTAATTCAATTTTAAGGGATTAAAAAAATTGCGCGAATTACATCAGTGGGATAACGCAAAGTTTTCCTGAAAAAATGAATTTGAAATCGTGGGAGGTAACAAAGCAGAGATGCAGACATTTCTCTCTTGTCTCCAACTTTCTCATCGTCCTCTCCAAATTTTTCCGCTCGTTTTATCTCGTCTGCTTTCACTCCTATCTTGAATGACCCTATTATACATTGTAACGTAACAAAGAGACTATTTTGCAGGTTTCCGTAATGGCAATAATATGAAAACAATGCGGATTATGAAGATCGGATAATTATCATTTCGACGTCGTGTCTCTCGGTTGAGCAATAGTTTTTATAATTTGCACAACGATGATAACTTTTTTTAACATAGTCGAGATAACTTTCAAACAATTTTTGAAATGTACTTCATAAAAACAAAACCCGCACAAAATCTGTTATCATTTCACGTACATCCACGTGTACGCTACAATAAATAGCAAAATTAAACCCACACCGCACTTGTATCATCTCAGCAACAAGCAAATCACGTAATGCTAGAGATATTGATTTCATCCGAATCTAACGGCTCTTTCTCTAAAGTAAGAGCTTTAAAAGCGCTTCGAATCACTAAGCAATTGCAAATCGTTCACCTCCAACGAAATATCGTCCGCGTGTCTCAAGAAAAAAGGAAGCTCAACTTCGAACATTCCACACGAGCTTCCGATCTTGCTGGAGAGGATGATGTGTATACGTTGGCTAAAGAGAGGAACTCAACGAAAGCAGTCCCCGCACGACGTCTGTGTAAGACTATGTAACGACGCACATGCTCGCATTATGCTGCAGTAGTGTGGGTCGATGGCCAGACTTGCCGGTAGTTTTGGCCCGAACTGACTGCAGCTTGCGCGCCATTACTATCGGGCCATTGCTTTTTACGGCAACGATTCGCCAAAATGTATTCGAAGCGCTCTACTGATTGGCGTTTTAAATTTCTCGAGCCATTGAGCCTTAGCGCGCAAGTGTGGATCTGTTGCTTTATACGGTCGATAGGTGCCTACCAAATCCAATAAGTGTATTGCTTTAAATAATTTCACGGCGTTCCCAGTGTCAAAATCCATTTAGGCTTACATTTATTTAAATAAATTACTAATAAAAGTTAATATATAATAGTAGTATTTAATAATTTTTGTTTAATTCGTAATTCGACTTGACGATACAGATGTAGTAATCGTAAAATATGCTGTAATCTTGATTAATAGAACAGAAACTCATTTGATCGAACCAGAATCTTACCGCATACTATATTCATGAAGTGTTATGTATCCCTAAAGGTTTTATCGTGAAGCCTGATACTATTTCACGAAGACTTTTTCGATAATGAGAAAACTGGACTTTCCTTGACATACTCCAGAAGTGAGATTCTTTTGGTGCAACATATTGTTTTCCTTTTTTTATGTATAGCAAGAGCTTTAGTTCATGTAGTCATCTATATCAATCACTTTTCTCGCCTCTCACGCTTTTACGCTTTTATCCATGCTCAGGAATGAGAGTACGTGTCTTTTACCTGGAATCGCGACTATACCCATCCGCCTGGTACGCTGCACGTATACTTGCAGATATAGAAGTGTATTGTATACCTGCAGCTAATGCAAAGCGAATCTTTAACGGCTCCCACAGGCTCCAGAGTCATGCCACTAATGGAGTCGATTTCTCCATATCATAATATCTCGTATGTGTGTACGCCCACCATATAAATGCGATAACAAAATCCAGCTAGCACGCACGCGAGTACTGCGCTTATTTATTGAAAACCGAATGCAGATCAATATGAATAAATAAAACATGTGTACCTTGCCTAGTTGCTTTTCATTTAATTATTTTTCTGAAATAGAAATCGATATTATCACAACACAAAGTATACTTTACAAATATAACTGACGCATTACTCACGATTTATCCGCTTACGTGAAAAAGGTTCGTCTGAAGCATACACTCGAAGGCACCCCTATAAACAATGACAACCAATTATGCCAGAACGGCGTACTGCACACTCTCTCGGAAAGAACTCGAGAAGTACACGAGCCCTCAAGTGCAAAGTAGACAGACTCCCGGTCTTTCGCCGAGTTTTCTTCTCATGCTTTACCTACTACGCATAGCGAGGTTCCGCCATGCGCGACTGCTAAAGTAGTGAATGTAGAAGGTGTAGTGAGCCATTCCGCAAAATCGCTTTGCATAAACATATTTCGTGTCTCCGCAAAATGGGGGCTTTGACGTGTTTCGCGTATCCGCAGAACCTCTGTGCTGTGGATTTCCAGTAAGATCGCGATCTTTGATTCTGTACACGTGAAGTACGAACGATAAAAGGATTTTCATTATCATTTGTCGCATTCATCACAATAATTCCGCGATAGATTTTCACAAAGATGAAAATCAAATTTTCAAAAGTAAAGAGAAAAACAATTGTTTTAAAATTTAAAATGCAAAAAGTTAGATTTTGTCACGTATACCGTATAACCTTCACATAGGATATTGGGTGACCGAGAATCAAGGGTATCCAAGAACATCTCCACGAAGATTGCTGTGCCGTAACGACTTTTTGATTACACGGTTTGACGAATTATGGTAAAAAGAAAAGTAAATGAAATGGAAAGAGGATCGACATCAAGTGGTAAAATCGCCAATTCTGAAATAGTTAAAAAAGTCTGCCTTTGTTTTTCATGCATAAATGACTGATATCTTGAGTCTTGAGTCAAAATTCGAATGTAACGACAGTATTCTTTCGATCCTCAGTTTTCTATCCGATATTTCTCAAGTCCTCTATCCGAGATCTTGATTGTTTCCCTGAAAGATCCCATCAGGCAAAGTATTGGATTCGCGGATGACGATGTGATAGGGGAACTGAAAAAAATGATTATTCTTCCGTCTTCGCAGCATGATCCTATATAGGTGACGATGTAATCGAGGAGTCGGAAGTACCTCTATATTTTTTGCCGCAGCATTGGGAAAAGAGCATGATGCTCGATCTTCATGAAAAATACGGTTCTCGCTCCTTGAGTGCACTATCTACCCTTTGCGATAATGCAAATTGAAATTCGGCGTGGGAATTTCCTTTTCATCCGGGAGAAAAAATTGCACGCTATATCTACAGCGGAAATATGACCTTATTTTTGTAGTAAACGTGTCGCCATAATTTTATCTTTGGTTCGGTATCGAATTTCTGCAGCTTTCCAGAAGGGTTCATGTTTTCAAAGTAACGATAGAAATAACAGAACGTATATGTCTGCCTGAGATGCACCGCACATATCAAATATTGCAGGTTGGGATTTTGAGCCGTGACACTTTTGTTCAATTGCATTTACACATTCTCCGTATCCCATTAATGACATAAAATCGGAAAATTTGTCTTCAATTTGAACAATATTCTTGTATCGATAGCTCCTCAGGATTTTATTATTTTTAAATTATATAGTGATATATTCAAATGTATTTTTTAAGGGTGCAAAGTCCGAATCTGTTATCCGATTGTCAACATTCAAAATGTCGGATCCAATGTACTGGATCAAATGATTCGCAATGGCATGAAATGCAATGTAATTGCATAATGACATTGAGTTGTTTGGATAGCTGATTATGGGTCCGTCATCTGAAATTCAAAATGTCCCGTGATTATCAATTAATTTTAATTTGCACAAACATAATAATTCCATGCGCCGTTTTGCATTACTGGGTAAAACTCAAATGTGAATCTGCGGAATCTTGAAGGATCAACCCCAAAAACATTAGAATATAGAATAATAATAATAATAATCGTCTTTATTGTGTCTTGAAATTACATACACAAATGGCGAGGCAAAGCTGCATTAAAGTCTGACCAACAATTTTATCAAAATTTTTGCAACTTTCGATACAAGTGTAATTGTCCAAATTGAACAAACATTTATATCGACAGCATTAATAGGTTAATGGGACTGAATCGAAATGTAAACTGATATAAAGTGATATGTAAAAATGTTGAAACGAATAATATACTCTGATGGTAGACGTCATATATTACAGGGGTCTACTGCCTTGCTTGCTCTCCAAGAAAAAGCACCTGGTCAATTTTCATTGTAAGCTCCAAATAGCCTCCAAAGTTTTCCGGATCCTAGTATATCAAACCTCGCTTGAGGAGTTTGAAAGCGAGCGGAAGTGAGATCGAAGTTTCGGGACGCATATCGGGGAAAGGCATTCCGCGGAATCGCATTGCAAAGCAAAGCTTTCCGAAGGAGCTTCGGCCAATCAGGGTAAAACCGGGTCACGTCAAGAGGGTTCGGGGATGGCGCGGGGACCAGGGTCGAGCACTGGCGGCGCACTCGAGCAAACCGAGACCAATTGCGAATTCATAGAAACACTTAGTTAGTCCTGGTATTACTCGACCCAGCTTTGCCTCATCTCGTGCTCACTTACTCTTCCATCGTGGCGCCTGAACTCTTCCCGGTTCCTCACGACCGCGACGGCCCATGCGAACCGCGATCTTAGACTGAATTACAGAGCCGCGAATTAATTTAGAAAGCGAGGAGAGCGGGCAAAGTTCGCGCCACGTTCCTCGCAAATGTCAACGTTCTCTCGCTCGGTCGTGCAGTACTTCTCCATCCACGTGCCGTAATACCTCTTCCTGGATGATCTTTCCAAAGATCACGATCGCAGTTGCTTTATTCCTGATGGACATTCATTTTTGCCTATATAAGAGCGGTAATAATAGTAATTTGTTGACGGGTTAATTGGTAAGAAACATGTTCAAATGTATGATTTATTCAAATACGGTTCACGCCGAGGATGTTGGACGAGACCGTGGTTTAGAAGAAAATGTTGCTAACATATTGCTACTTAGTATGCACACTAACTAAAGTTATAAATTGTCGGATGTTAATTTACTTCAACTATTTTCGCACATTCTCTTTCAGAATCTGAGTTCAAAATTTAATAATATCTCTTGTATAAACTTACATATGGTGGCTATTACGTCAAAAAAAAAAAAAAAAAAAACAATAAAATTTCACGACAATAATATTTTTGCAATTTTTTTTTCACATTTAGATAATTAAAAATCTTCAAAAAACTTCGGATTCAACGACCTCGAATACATAAAAATGTACAATTTCATCGAACTTCTCTCATTTTTCGAATATACCTCCGCCATATTGGATCTGTCATTTTGAATTTCGAAAGCCTACTAATACCAAATTTGAATTTCCCAAAAACATACTTACGGACAATTTCATTAAGTTCAAAACATTTGAACAACCTATTGTTGTGCACCGATATTTGAAGAAAGGGTGAAGTTTCTTTTTCGATTTCAATGTGAATAAAAAATCATTGACATAAAAACCGACATATTTAATTGTCAGGAACAAATATTTTAATTTTTGCCTTGGATTCTGAAAGAGCATATCCAAAAATATAACGGGGAACGTTGTATTTCTTCAAAAAATCCCAATTTCTTAATTATAATAAAGAGGCTTAATTATAAAATAACAAACAAAACACTGGATTGAAAAATCGTAACTTGTAACTTCTTATTAAATATTTACTATTTGACAACGAAAATATTCAATTCTTTCAAAAAGACATAATCAATTGCGAATAAGTTTAGTACATATATTAGGAAATTGTAAAATGCATTTTGTCACCAGTTTTAGTAAATATTTGCATGATATACGATATGTTTAAAACGAACTGGACATTTAATCGTAAAGATCGCATTTGCCTAATATTAAGTAAACAATCATTTAATTAATTCGTCGAGGCTTACTATATTTAGGCTCAATACACACCAAGTGCACAATGAAATGTCATCTCTTTATGTAAATATTTATCCATTTGTTTAAAAAATATTTTATTATTTCCATATATTTAATTTCCTTAATTAGATAAAGTATTATTCTGGAAATACTCCAATAAATGAAAGAGAATACTTTATCAATACTCCCTTATTGTTCCAATTTTAAAATATCAATACATGCAGTTTCGTTTACTGAGATGGGAACAAATCATTTACTTGATTTGAGTAAAATAACCTCGGAATTACGAAACCTATCTTCTTTTAAAAAATGAACTCATCGTAACTTTTAAAATAGAAATGATATTCTAGAATTACTATATTAATTAACTTAATGACTTCTTTGGGCATAAGTTATTGGAGGTACAGATGAGACTGATAGTGAAAACAAAAATAAAAAAGAATAATAAATGTTTCATTACATTTCTTGACGTTTAAGCTTGACCTTTAAACGATTTATAAAAATCGAGACTTTACGAATGTCCATTAAACGTACGCCGATTAGCGGCTCGACAATAAAATCCTTAACACGTGTGGTATAAACCTTAACGTCTCCCGTTTGCCAACTTACCTCTTCCTGGTCTCACCATTTCTACATCATTTTATCTCGTCTCGGAGTCCATAAGAGCGAGAAAATCTATCCCACCGGTGGGTCATTTGGAAAATAGAGCTGCCGGTAAATCGCACTTGGAATAATTACGCCGCCGTAATGTGTCTCCGAATCCGTATTACAGATGGGATAAGTTTGTCTTTATTGGATGTTCGCAACGAACTCCTTCGTACGAATGGCGAAACAGCGAAAGATGAAAATCAGCGGAAACGAACCGCGGGCGGCAGGAACGCGGACATAAAAGGCACTTATAATCGCGGCCGGGTTAATCGCGATAATATTCTCCGGATATTTATAGTCCTTGGAGCCTGTGAGTGCACACTCTTGGTGCATTGTGTCGTAACGCATCTGCAGCTGCACGCACACACACACAAACCAACACGCACGCACAGAAATCGTACAACGCCGATGCCGATTCGGGCACTTTCCTAAGGGCAAACGGCCTCAGTTACATGACACGCGTACAGATTCGAATGGGATTCGCCTTTGAATTTACGTGCCATACCTCACGGGTTACCGAGAACTCAGGCATAGATACCTGTACGTTATGCATTTACACGCACATTACGTAGTACGCGCAATGCGAATGTCTGAAGAACACAGCCGGCCTCTCGAAGACTCGTTGTATCGGTTCACCGAGAAATATTACAGGCGATCGGAGGACATATATGTCGTACTTTTTTTTCTCTGCATTATGAGAAATTACTTTTCGAGACTCCGAAATTTCGTCGACTTCTTCCCTTTGTAGCAATACATTGTTTCGGAATGTTTCACATGACGATTGAGAATAAACGAACTCGCAACCCTCTTCGGCAACTTTCGCTTGAATCGGCAACTTTTGCTTGAATACATGTTTTAAATGAATCTCTCATGAATCAACGATAAATTCGAGACGTGAAACGTTTACCCGAAAAGTTTACGCAAGTGCATCTGAGATATCGACCGCCCCGAATTTACAGCGTTTTCACGTTTAGGCTTTTACGGGACGATTACACATTTTACACGCGACATCGTAAAACTCCGGAGAGAAATAATATCGCGGCTTTTAACGTACGAAGGAGTTCGTTGCGAACATCCAATAAAGACAAACTTATCCCATTCGCCATTCGCTGTTATCATTCTTCGAGAATTCGTCTGTTCCGTGATTAAATTGTGAGGAGATTCGATCGCCGTTATTCGTATACGAAAGGCATGACTAATCGTCTAGTGAATGCCCATCGGACAAGTCAAGTTGCGCTCAATTAATAACTGAAATTCATTTTATTCAAAGAAAAATTATTATTGAACTGAATTATAATTAGACAGATAAATTCTTTATGTAAAAATTTGATATTTTAATGCATTCGAAAAATTGACAGGACATGTACCATTTGATGAATAAAATCGATGGGACATATATAAGTAAATAAATATTTCTATAAGGGCATTATATAATTCTTCAAAAACCAGAGGGACGATGAATACTTAGGGCCTGTTCAAAATCTTTTTATTCGAAACATAGGTTCGAATCATGTTATGATGTTCAAGAGAATCATGATCATTAATAAAATCATGTCATCAAAAAGTACCTTCCCGTTAAAGTGGGCGACTTTTTAATTATTCATATTCCTCGAAAAAGAAATACGTAATTTGAAAAAAATAGGTTCACTGTGGACTTCTTTTTATCGTGCAAATTTCTCTAAAGAAGATCAAATTTATTTCATGCCTTAAAAAAATTATTGTTATTAAGAAAATTTATTAAGAAAAATATGCATGATTTTTTCCAAATCCCGAACCCGAACAGTTTTGTAGAAAACGATGTTCTTTAATATATTGCGACTTAGCGGGAGTCAATCAAGGTCGGATTTAAAGACACCTCAGGCAAACAGTTTTTTTTTTTATGTACAATGTACGGGTAAACTTAATTTATCATTACGGAATGTGGGGAATTTCGCCTATCTTATAATTAAAGGAGGGCTACCTTTATCGGAGAATGAAAAAATTCGTATTTCATAGAAAACTATACTACATCTATAAAATGCCTATTTTAAACTAAAAATTGATTCATGCAATATACCTCGAATAGCCATTTACTTTGTAACACTCGTCGCGAGTCTGGCGGGAGCGTGGCGTCCATCAGAGCGAAAGCATATAATCCAATAGAGTCGATTATTCCCTACGCTAGGGAGGAGGAGGAGAAGGAGGACATTCGATTGTACGAATATCGACGAATGATCAACGAAAACCTATGATTCGATTGTCGCAGAAGAATTAAATTTAGCGGAAATTCCCCGTCCTCGATCCTGCCAGCGCCGAATGTTGTAGCGGGGACGCATGGAAACATCCTTTTCGCGTGGACGTTCCCATGTGTAAAGCTATCAATTTTTGCATGTGCGTTTGGAGAGTTATACATATATATGCGAACATGAAAGCGCATAGCGGAGTTTTGGGGGATTACTGCAGGGTCGAAATATGCTAAATCGCGCGTTCAGGGAAGGCTTCAATTCTCTTCGTCAAAAGGATCCCAGTGGAGAAGACCTTCAAAAATGTCATTCATTCGGCATTGAACGTAATAGGAGTCCCTGTCTGTCTGCGATACCTAACCCATTCTTGAAATAAACTCCTGATGGAACCGAGCGAAAATCTACCGGCTGGCCAATGCGGCACTAAGCGTATTTGGGACGTTGTATAATTAACCACCAAACTTTTGAAATTTTGATACCACAAGCGAACAAATTCGTTTGCTGAGTAACTTTGCTTTGCACAAATAGTCATGTGATATATATAGTTATATAGTAGATTAGTAATTTATTATTTCTATCTAATTAAAAATCCAGAATGGATTTCGAAAGAAATTTTCGAAAGAAAATTTTTACCGGAGTTAACTTTTGATATGGCAGAACATTTTTTGACCATATAACCAGTACCCTTAAACGATAAATTACATTGATTTGAAATCCCCATCATAACGCTCTCTAATGTGCTTAGAGGGAAAATACAGTCATTATTTTACAAGAGTGAATTTTTCACTTCATCTGTAGTAAGCTTTCATTCCAAAAATAGCATCAAATCTCCGATTTACGCTAAACAAGTCTACGAGAAAGAAGTCAGTATATTTTAAAGGAGTTGGATCAATTTTCACTTCAAAAAATTAAAAGAGTACGTGTTACTGAATAGACAACACATTTTTAATGTTGATATTCCAGTTTTTAATATTTCAATTTGCCATGTGAATAAACAAAATATTCCCGCGAAGGCCAAGTATTTGCAAAGTTAATCCAAAGATGATATTCGAAACATTCTTCATATATTTCGAGTTGAATGTCCCTGAAGTCGACCAAAAATATGATCCTGTCTTTGATCATACTTATATACCATCCCAGCAAACGAAGAATTATTGAAGGTCAAGAAATAGGATTGAGAACAAAGGAAAATTATTAAGAAGCATTCGTTGTTTTTCCAACGTGAATACTTTTCAACGATAACATCCAGCTGAAAAAAGCGGATATCAATACGCCCTTCTATGAATAATACATTCACTGATGTACAGGATCCTTAAATTTTATTTCTTTTGGTTAGGACGATTGCCCTTGACATTCAAATGAAGTCTTTATATTCCCAAGTTATTCCCAAGTTCTCATTCTTAACGTTTTGCCATGCTTTCTCGCTTCTAAGTCTTTACTTATTTCCTTCCTATCCTTCCGTCTCCATAACGTATATTCGCACGCTGAAGAAATGCGACGGCGCACTTCGGTGACCTCGACGTCACTTTCGCTCGAGTAACTATTATTCCACTTACACTTTCTTCATTCTCTTGCCTAAAACTATTTATATGGAAATTATCTGTTTGTGTCATGAAATTTTACTACACCGAAAGATGCATCGTTATTTCAATAAAAATTTTACGATTTTTGACATTTTGTTTTTTCGAAAAAATAATCGTGTTTGAACCTTTCATTGAGTCTTAAATGATATAAAAATTTCGAATATATTGAGGAGGGTCGGCCTTTTGATCGTTTGATTTGGTATGGAATTCCTCATATATGTGTACATTTATACTTAGTGACTCATAACTCAGCCAACCAAATATAGTTCGAAACATCACGATTCAATAAAAGAAATTTTACGTCCAGATGAACTTTCACGTTATGTGTCAAAGTTGACCGTATAGAGGTCATTTCAAAGAAAACTAATCGAAGCGGAAACCCAAATAATCTTGATTTTTCTAGCATCCCAGTGTTTTTGAGAAAAATTGCTGAATATGAAGGGAACACCATTACCCCGCCCATGTCCTTGGACCTATATTTTCATTATCATTTCAAGGTCAAAGTGGAGATTTTTAATAATTGATAATATTTTAGTTTTAAACAATTTTTTATTGAATCGCGATATTACGAGTTATTTGGCTGCTAAGTTAAAATGGGTCACACTGTATTTATATTTAAAATACTCTACAATGTTGATTTCAATCCAAACGATTAACAAATTAATATAATTTTAAAATATTGATATTTGATGGTACTCAAAGTATGAAAAGTGATCTAAATTCCATGTAGGGGACAGGAAACCACGTATTTATATTACGTGGATCGTGCTATTTTTACGTAAACGTTGCCTTCAATTTCGACGAACGGCGGTCAACGTGAAAATCACTGGTGGACCGCCGCTTTTCCCGCATCAGAAGACACAGAACATCTATATAGACGGACATAAAGTCTTTGATGCTCGCGAATCAATGAGATAAAAATATACAATGATAAAAGTAAACCAATTATAAAAGAATATAAATACCAAGCACTATAATATAATTTGTGAATAAATCCGTTATATAAATGTTACTGTAATACTTGGACAAAATTTGTAAATTAATGGATTTTATGAAATTTCGGGTTTAAGCAATCTTTATCGTAGACCTTTTACTGACATTTTGCGTAAAATTTTTCCAGCGTTTGTCCATCTATATATTCATTGAAGCCAATTTTTCAGCGAATCGATTACGAATTTAATGGAAAAAAATATCTATATCACATGAATTTTATGACATTATTTAAATTCGGCTCTAGAAGCTTTAAATTGAATGCAATATAAAATACTCGAAATAAAAAAAAATATACCATATAAGATTAATATAATTGGATCTGAAAATAAAACCATCAAATTATTCGAAGTATCTAATCGATTGTATACAGAGTAGAAATTTGTCTGAAGCCAGAAAGACTATAATGGCTTTAGCTTCGCTTTCTCTTCGTACAGGTGTTTAACCGCATCAATTTATACTTCCTGCCTGAAGAGTGGTATGTAAAAGTACGAGTCGTCTTGCTTGATCACGATGTGGACGAGCGAGCCGATTTAGTCTTCCAAACTTTCCTGCGATATTCTATTGTTCTTGATGCGAATTTACATACCTATTTCTAAATTCTTTCGACTATACTACCTTTGTTAGTATTACTTTCTCGCAGTGCATTTAAATTTCAAAATAAGCAAATGACGCTTTTGGTAAATATATCAATCTCGTGTTTTGGTAAATAGTCTTCAAGTATATTAGGAAGTGCGACTAACGACCACGGTATCTGAACAAATTTAACTTAAGGACAACAGAAATAATCACTCTTTATTTCCTTATATCGAAGGATTCCATTCTTTTTACTTCTGCCATTCCTGTATTTTTGGAAAATCTATTTATTACTCTTCCGCTTGTGCACCAATATCTATTTCAAATTTCACTTAAAAGTATCCGACAGACCATCCACTCGCCTTGTACTGGTCCCAGGATGAATTTACATTTTCATAGTCACGGTAGGTTATCGACTTTCTCGTCTCAATATGGTACATCGTTCGCAGATGTTTCTCGGTTCACTGTTGTGGTCGCTAGGTCGATAATAATTCAACGTCCGGCGGAACGACAACGTCTTCTTGACTGCCTCTGCCACTTAAGAATCGCCATTGTTCAAGAAGCGGTGGTCCACTGTCTTCTTTTCTTTCTTTTCCTTCTCTTCTTTCGAGAAAAGTCCACCGGCCAAGATATGTGCGCGCATAAAGGTTCGAGGGTTCTCTCTGCACTTTTTTCCCTCTTTTTATTCTTTAAGGCGCGTGCGAGCGAACGTACGAAAAAGTCAATGTTTCGTAGGGTTAATTAGTCTTCTGCTGGACGCCTCTTTTCCATACGTTTGCATAGCATTACGGCACTTCATCCTGTACTATCATAACATCGTGTCCGAAGATGAAGTAAATTTTTCTACTAGGTTCTACGTCAATTCTTAGAGAGGTATCCCTAGAGACGCGTTTGTATACGGGTATATAGGATAAGTATCTCTATAATGGTTTATAGGAATACCCATGAATTCTCCATGGACCATGGAATAAAAAACGACTAATAGACACTATTAGAGAATTTAACTTTTAAATAAATATGTTTTTACCAGCGTATATTTCGGACACATTACAATGTACAATAATTCACATGCTTCTAAGAAACACTCAGAAGTTTGCAAAGGAATCATTTACAAAACCATGACTTATTTATGCAAGTAAGTAATAATTACACGAGCGCGTATGTACATTATTTTTTTATGGTTCCTACCATGGGTCGCGGTGAGGACTTCTCATCTTCTTTTATCGACGATGTAACAAGAGAAGAAAAGGTAAAAGCCGGAGAGGTTGATAGACCTCCAAAAGAACCGCCCTGAATCCTCTAGTTCCTTGCATAATGAGCTTGTTTGTAAAGCCTTTATTGGCGCCGAGACTACTCGTTTCTTCAAGAACGTGGGACCCTTGACGATCTTTTTCTCGGTGCATAAGGCAAAATGACTCTTCTTCGGCTGTGACTACTTAAGTTTATATGCGGTTTTATGTCGAAGTATGTGAACCCATTGTGCTCGAACGAGTACTTACTTTTATTGCGCTCGTCCCAATAATTGGCACGAGCAATTGGAGCTGCTTATTAAGTTACAAATTGAACGACACCATATCATTGAAAAATAATTTAAGAATCATTTCTACTAGATTTGTACTATGATAAGTGTCCTGCTTGCCGTCTCCTCCGAATTAGCACCGTATGTTTAATGTACGTCCATGATTCGTCCATTCGTTCATTGATGAAAAGTGGATGTAAATTCCATACCAAAATATGTGGGGCAATAGACATCTAGACTACATCCATTGTACATTCATAAGTACACATAGTGGATATCTAATATTGTGAATTAGTCATACAATGGACGTGCAGAAAGTCTGCTCTGGACGTATAATGGACATATTGTGCTTAGTTCGGCTGTTCTGCAGTATAACAGCCGAACATTGACTAATTGTTGACTCTATATATATTGATGTCTATTTTGATGTTTATTCCCTCTCCATTGCGTGCGAGATGCATTATACCCTAATTATAGATATAACATGTTTTGGCTGAATGCTCTAAAATTATTCCAATCTTCCTGCCATGAATTCCGACTGCTTGAAATCAATAAATCGGTTTTTACTATATGCCAAAATATGACCATGTTACGTTATGTAGGGTTTGTTCGTCGTGATTTATCGAATAAAAAAATCGTTGTCTTATGAAAAATAGTATTTTCAAGCTAAAAGTCGGATCAGGAACGCTAACAGGATCTCGGAGAATATCCCGAAGGATTCGAGCATCATAAACAATTCAGGAAAGTTCGATTATGAAACTTTTCCTACCTCCATTGCCTCACGGATGTTTGGGGCTTTCCGAGAAAGCTTCGAAGCAAATTTCACCCCCGATTTCGAAACGATGTTTTACATCCCGACATCTTCGGCAAAAAATCGCAACTTCGAAACTTTAAACGCGGATATTTATATTTCAGCATCATCGCATTCTGACGTGTTAATTTTTTGCGTAGACTAATTCCGACATTTTTTCGTTGCCATTATTATCACCGTGTGGTATAGTTGTATAATCTGTGCTTTCGTCCTTGTATCTTTTTCGCGTGTTTTCTCTTTGCATTCGAACACGTCGCTCGGGTGAATTCTCCATGACATTCTGCTTTATAGCGGCCATTCGTTCGGATCGCCCTGTGTCCACTGTCTTTGGCAAATAGAGCACGTCCCAGCGCTCTAGCTCTCGACGACAACTACGAAATACAAACGCAAGTTCTTCGTTGGCTAAATTTACGCGCCCGTGCTTGGTTGTTCACAGGAGATGCCGCATATTTTACTTGCGGATTTCTTCATGGTGAAGTATTTGAACATCAAGAATTACATTTTTCCACGTATTATCATGATTGTTTATTACTAAAAATATGTTATTATACGCCTAGAATTCATTAAATAACCTACATACATATATATGGAAATACGTTAAATTAACAGTGATTTTATTGTTATTATTGTAAGGGGTTGAAAGAACTAGTTTTGGTAACAACCATGAAAATTTGAATGTAAAAGAGGTCGATCCTTTCAGATAATGAGTATTGAAATCAGATATTTCTAATACAAATCAGTCTTAAGATGGTTCTCATCTTTACCTTTACTCGTCTGTTGAACCTACTTATCGTCACTTTCTACCAGAACCCGCGGAATGAAAAGACAACATCTATTCAGGAATGTTCCGTCTTATTTTACTGTTTCCAATTTTCCATAGTACAATACCATTCGTTTAGACAAATGGTGAACGATGTAACTAGTCAGGTCACGCAATAATTCAAAGTCCCTCTTGGCCGCTACTGTCCTTTCTCGACAATAAGACCGCAAATCCATGGATCCTATTAAATCGACGAATAAGAAGCACAAGAATACGATTGGCAAAGAAAGAAAAAAAGATGTAAAAAGGAAAGAAAAAAAAAGCGCCGCAAACCACCGGGATGGGAATATGCTAAAGCTGGCGCGGGGAACTTTTTCTTTGTCGGTCTTGGGATATAAAATATTCCAATGAACCAGGCGAGCGAGAGAAACTGGAGAGGTTTTCAGTGTCTCTCGTCGCTCGCTAGAGGTGCAGTGGTAGACGAAGGAGCTCGGTGTGGATTTCGCAAGGCGAAAGAATTTGCATAGACAAACGTCAATGTCCGCCTCCCGAATCGGAGAGACGAGCCAAAGACTCCGCTAACTTTTTGCCACCACCGTCGCCGGAAAACTCCTCCCTGGAGAATTTGACTTTGGGAAACTCGAGTGCGACGAGTCGTTTTTGGACTGGATTTCAAGTAACTTAATGATTAAACGTTTCATTCTTCATTCCCATACACCGTGAAAAGCAATTATAAGATAATTTTCGGTAGGGGGTCATTTTTACCAGGCCGTTTTTCCCAGGGTCATTTTTCCCAGCCTTATTGTTTCCCGGTTTTCAGTTCCAGGGCGCTATTCTTTTTCCG
>JAPYZR010001668.1:0-23240 GCA_030522945.1 Trichopria nigra
TTTTTTTTTTTTTTTTTTTTTATTGTTTCCAAATGTTCTTGATTATACAAATTCCGACTTTTCCCCCCACATATTTTAATTTACCGCATAGCAACCTATCCGATTAATGGAGAATTAACCAAAAATTGTTCGTCATCCTTTTTCTTCCAATTTTCGTACAATCGACATTATTCGAGTGTACTTCGTACGTGACCGTCAGTTAATATATACACGCATCTGTTCCGATACATGCGTATATACACGGTATTTCGCAAGATTTACTTTTCTCCGAGCAGAAATTTCATCGACTTTCATCGCGGGCCTCTCTACCTGCCGACGTATCTATATCCACATAACGACGTTACCGAGAGAAGAATAATCCACAAATTGTACTCATCGTACGTGGAGCGTTTTAATCATGTCCCGACAAAATAAAAAAATGAAAAAAAAAACAAAAAAATAGCAATCCAATTTAGCGTGCATTGCGCCGCAATCAAAAACACACAATGACGTTTATTATACGCAAATAATTTCCTCCGGTTAGTGCACTATATCGCTATAAAAAAGACGCGGACTCGTGCATTATTAACTTACCCGCTCATCGGGATAATAATCCACTGATGGTGTGTACTCGCGGCAACAAAACCCGTATTCCCTTATTCCTGTATGGTTATGGCACAAAGAGAGGCGACTATCTATATAGCGCGTGCACTTTCACGAAACTCGAAACTCATCCGTAGGAATCCGCGAACTGGTAACAATCGCGACGACAACGAAAGGCCGCGTATATAAAAAAAGTGAGCACCAGCAGCTGCGGGAAACGTTGTGTATATGTATACGCCGAAAAGGCCGTGATGACACACGCGGCACCGACTTCGGCACGGCGACCCAGGAACGATCTGTTGCCTTCCTGCGCCTGGCTGGCCGTATTTCGCAGCACCGCGAAAGAACCGGGGGCCCGCGATCCTGGTATATTTCTCTCTCTCGCGCGTTTCCGCGATCGGCGACGCCGTGACGTTGCGGCCGACGCGCGACGTTGCAATTTCGCGGACGATAAGGGCCCACTTCAGGGACAAGGGCACTGTACGTATATATGTACAGGGTGGGGGCTGGAAATCCAGGAGATTTTTCGAGCACCTGCGACGATCGACGCGTAACCGACACGGTACTGGACGAGTGCGGGCAACAGGTTCGTCGGGATCGACGAGGGGAGACCGACTATATAAGATCGCGCGAGAGAGAGAGAGAGAGAGCATTCGAAGGGCCGCTCCGGTGGACCCGCGGAGAAGGAAGGAGGAGGAGGAGGAGGAGAGCGGTCGAGCCAGGTAAATTGTCGGCCATCATGCGCTGCGCGAGGCGGCTCCTGCAGCATCCGCAGCAACAGGTTGCCCAAAAGGGTGCCACCTGGTATCGATTTTTGTCCGTTTATTTTCATGCCGATGAGAGTGTCCGATTTTTTTTTATACTTACGCCATATAATATATGCCTCTCGTCGTTGCAGACGTACATCTACTCGCCGTTATATTTTGCGGTATAATTGAAAAAACCTTCACTTTTCAATCCGTAATATATATGTACACGCGAGGAATATATCGACGACGTCTTTCCTTTTTTGCAAAATTTGCTACTTTCATTTCATAGGATTCCGGCGACTCGCGAATACGCTTCTGGAGAACGTGTATATAAACTGTGTTTACGGAAGATTCACTTTTCAAAAATGTGGCACATTTGAATTCATCGTATGTATTCGTCGTATTATGTATTTCGAACGCTTTCGCGTTAAAAGATGGCGGCACTATGCAGTCGGAGACATTTGGCGGGATATTCGATCCTTGAACATGTAATGGAGCAATAGATGGAACACTGCATATATAATTACCGGCAGCGATTAAAAGGATTAGAATTTTTGAATATCGATTAAGAATGCCAACCTTATATGTACCATGATGAGATTCGGAGCATTCGGAACTAAGTGGAACTAAACTCCGATTTCAATAATCCATTTGGCACAAAAATGATTGGCATCCGATTATAATATCATAAAATTCATTAGTTTATTGCAAGCTCCGTCGGTAAATGAAATACGTCGAACAGTAAAATAAAATATTCCCGTTATAATACCGACATTTCTTCTGAATGCGAAAATAAGATTATAGAACGTTTTGGAGCATTAGCTAAATTGTACATGTTTTTATCATACGCAATACCGCCTATATATATAAATCATGATTGTGATAGATATTCGCGGTTCGGATGAATTAATAATTATATGTTTCGTTTTGGGTTCTAAAAAGTAGAACAGTTACCGACCGTGCTTTGCAACAATAAAAATATAAATAAAAATTGATGTAAACCTATTTTCACCGCATTTGGTCTCTGGAAGGACATAAGCAATATAAGCTATAGTAGGATATGTGCGATATATAAATATGGCTTTCGTAATTATACTCTCCTTATTTAGTAATACTTTTAATAAAAGAATCGTCTATAATTTCCCACGATAGCAGTGAATATCTCATAATTGTACCTATACAAAAATATGTCCGCAAACATTCTGAAGACATCCTGAGACATTATTGGAATGTTGCTATGTGGGTTGTATTCTGTGAAATGATTAAGAAAAGATAAAGAATAGAATGTGAATCTAAAAATAAATAGTAATATACAATTTAAACAATCTTACCGATAAATGTTGATATATAAATCAGAGTAAATGGAGCGAATGCAACAATGGCGCCATCCTGCGACATTGTGTAGAACTCGATTGAAATCATACACATATTATGTATACATACATAGATGGTACATATATATGGACGACGTTCATATATATATATATATTTATATATATATTATATGTAGTACGTATTATTATATTTACTTAATACAATAAATACATTAAAGCGTAAAACTTCTAGAAAGTTCTTCTTTTCTAAAACCATTTAAAATGAGGATATATTCTTATAAATGATACGATATATACCTAATCTTGTATTCCTTCGGTCTATAAATACAAACAAGTTCAAGTTTATATATTTTGAAAATAGACGAGCCCTCTATACTATACTGAGCCGGTACGTTGTTGAGTTAGCGTTGCAGAGATGATGACAGGGTTTCTTTTTTATCGGCCGAACTTATCGACGAGACGACGAGTACAGATGGCGCGAAACGAACTTTTCGAGAATCGAGATGTCTATTTTAGAGGAGGATCCCCTGCATTGCGAAAATATAGTTCGTACATGATTACTTACTTGAAAATTCAAGTCAGGTATGTATAATTCGACAAACTAGTAAACAAGTTCAATCGCGGCTTTCTGCGCATGTAAAATCGTAGAAAAAAAATAGACTTTTTTCTCGCGATGACCCTGCAATCTCTGGTATCGGATTCTGCGATTGCGCAATCGAACAATTTTCATGCTATAGAATAGTATTAGTGTAGAATGGTGCATCACATACACTGATATATATTATATGCATTTATGTACACATATGTAGGCCTGAGCCGCCTGAGCCGCCTGAGCAGTGAGCACGAGAAAACCGAACGCGACTCAAAGTCGAAGCTCGAAGGATGTTTCGTCTCCTTTTATTCCCACAAGCTAGACAAGGATCTCCGGTTTGATTTTCGTATTCCGTTCTCCATCTTCGAGTAATCGAGTGCTCTCTCACTTCTCTTTTAGCTCTGCGCTCTCTCAGCCACACAGCATTGCACACATGCGCGCGAAAGAATAAACCTATACATACATACAAGTAAATACAAGAAATGCATATATAGACGATATATAGACCAGTAACCAGTTAGAACATATAACAACGCTGTTTGACGACCGTAGGGTTAGACAACATCATATTTAGCGATCGACTTATGTCTCCGACGTGTTCTTTATTGTATCATCGATCGGGGGGTGGCAATCGACAAATCAGAACTTTATCTTGCCGAAAATCGGGATTCGAAATGTGACCGGAGTTCATGCTTATACGACTGAACCGGATCGAAGCTTTCGAGATAACCGAGCCTTTTTGTTGACCTTTGAAACAGGCCCTTTGTAAGTAATATGCAGAAAGTAGGTTAACGAAAAATCCACTTTAAAAACAAAAAATCGAATCTACTTTCTATAATCTATATATTTGTACAAATATATCTGTAAATTAATTCAGCATTTATAATTTATAAAACTTACAAATGTACTCGTTTTATTTTATACTTTAAAGTATTCCAGTGACGTACATACGTAAATCATGAATCAAAATATGCTTTAACAAAAAAATGTCAATAAGTAATTTAACATTTTATTATCAAAAATTGAGCCGCTGTTTGATTACATTAAATTTGTTACTTGTTCTGAGTTATTCGGAGCGTACAGAATTTCAGTTTTTCTGATTCCATTTAAGTTATTGATGATGCTTGAATGATAATGTAATTAGAATATTTATGATAATTGAGTCTTTGTACAAGGATCGTGTCAAATCAACATTATCAATCTAATCATTACACGTCATTATCAACTACTATAAATCTCTTTTATCATCTATATTAGTTTGAATTTTATTTTAATTTTTAGATGATAAATACTTTTGAACATTTTTGTTGATTAATTTTTTTGTTATATATGAATAAAAAGTTTCTTTTTTCGCTTTTATTCAAAATTATGAAAACATAAATATATATTGTAATACAAATAATTTTTTTACTATCTAATCTATTATAAATTAGAGACATTTCTCCAAAAAATAAATAAATTTTATGTATACTTTAATATATTCTTACAGGCAAATCCCCATCTCAAATATGCAGGAGCGTTAAAAACTAGATAAAATATGTTGACAACGTTATAGAAATCATGTATTGGTCACAATTGTACAAGTTGTCTTTGAGATAGCTATTGGTACCACATTATAACTTAATTTCTCAAACATTATTGAAGTGTTTGATTATGGAGGTGAATAATATTGCAAGTAAAAGTTCCATCTATTTGGCAATTCCATTTCGGAAGGTGTGCCTTGCCACAGCTTCGCTGCCATTAGTTACGTTGCTGATCTGCTTCGTTACTGCATATATATTTCAACAAGATGACATTCATGAAACTCACTGTCGGGTATGTTCATATTTAATCGTATCATTTTTATGCAACAAACGGAAAATGGAGTTTGAATAAATATGATTCAGCATGCTTAGTAAAACTAGCTGAATTTGCCAAGCATGTAGTGCTTTGGTCGTGAGAATCTGATAGAAATAATATACTGGATTCATTATGTAATAAATATTTGAAATTTTATCCCATGTACGTTGACAAAATAGAGTGACAACTTGCAAATTTAGTAATTTAGTGTACAATCTCTGATGTCGCAATTCTTCAATTCATTATTCAACTAAACTTGATGAATTTCAGATGTTTTTTCCTTTTCCGATTTTCCCTCTGACAAACTTTTTTCCAAGCACATATTATATGTAGGATAAAACAAAGATTGTATGTTGTACTTGTGAAAAGTGTACACGCACATTCGTAATCATGATTATGATGTAAAAAGTGAGAATTTTCGTGCGTATCTGACAAAAATTAATTCAAGTTTTATTTATTTAAAGTGTTGCTTTTGAAAATTTAAAATAATTTGCCCCGCCGGCATGAATGTCTACTACATTTATGAAACATGTTAGAAAATGTTTAGAACTGTAGCACATTTTTTGTGATGGTGGGTGGATACTTATGAGTTAACTGAAAAGCATGCAAAATTAACAATGTTCATTGCTTTTATTTAACAGGTGTACAATGTGCTTCCATCGCTTTCAGCAATTACGGGAATTTCACCTCAAAGATATCTGTGGCGCTTGAGTATAGCTTTGCATATTGGGCCACGATTTATAATTGCTGGTGTTTACCATTCATATTACCGTAAAATTTTGGAAGAGGTGCAGGATGTATCAACTAAACTTTTAGGATGCAGACTGATGCATTTATGTTACTGGTTGAACATTGCAGAAGTAGCAGCTCTTGGTGGTGTCACGTACATTTCTAACAGAGAAAATTATGGTAAATGTGAACAAATATTACATACCTTTCAAACTCGTAGTATGAAAGTTAGGAAGATTTCATGCCATCATTATTGAAAATACAGTAAATAGGCTATTATTCAAATTAATATTAATGGTGTTTTAAAAATAATAAAATGAGACACCTCCAAAGTTATACTTTTCATTACTATGAATAGAATTACTCAAAAACAGTATAAACTAAGTACTGCATTATTATACCTTCAAATTTAAAATGTAGTTATTCTATAATTTTAAGACTCAAAATTATTGAACTCTTGCATTATAAATAATTCATATCCTAATAAGATTATAAAAAAGTATTGCAATATTATTTATTAATATTGTAAGAGAAAATTTACTTCCGTACGTTTCTATACATAACAAATGAAATAGTTATTCACGGATAAACTTTTCCTTAGTACAGTTCTTATGTTTTCAATACTTATGTATTTCACAAAATGTAATTTGATTTTTAAGTTTTGTTGTTAGTGTATATTTTATTACAATTTATTCGTTAAATTAGATTTTGACATGTTACATTTGATAAGTATGACAATTTTAATAAAATATTTATGTTTGTTGTACAGCGGCACATGAAAAAATATTCATAGTGTTCATGGTCAGCTCTTTATTGTACATGCTGGCCGCTGTAAGATTGGGTAGGCTACTCACGCCGAATGCAAAAAGTCTTCAGTACAAACAAGCTTTGTTTATAACAAGTCTCGTCAGCACAGTTGGCCTTATTATCTTCTTCTTAAAACATCGATTATTGTGCCATGATTTAGGTAAGGAATTGCTAGCATTTGGATTTTATTTATATCATAATCCAATTTCAATCAACAAAAGTTATTTACGTACCTTAATAAAATTTAAATATGAAAAGGTTCTTTCTATTTAACTTTATCAGACTAGTATTTTAATGACAAATATAAAGTAACCATGATAATAATGAAATATTCTTTTCCACAGCGTTTAGTTGGTTTTCTCTGTGTGAATATGTGATAGCATCAGCGAATATGGCATTTCACGCCACTGTGGTCCTGGATTTTCCTCAAGAGCAGCTGGTTGTAGGAAATGGTTTGCCTGCCAAAAAGGTGGATTAACTCCATAGTTTAATCTTTAAATAATAATTACAAACCAATTCGCGGCTTAACGCGCCCTCGATGCCTGCTACTTCAGATACTTCCCATTGGAGGTGCTAACAAAGAACTGGTTTAACTTATTAGAGTAGTCCGAATGGATTACGGAATTTTCGGTAGCAGGCTCGAGAAGAAACTCTACACGAGTTACGGATTTCGCTGGCACAATAATGGCCTTTCGTTACCGTATACATTAGGACAAATTTGTATTAAAACTAGGATCATTGAAGGTATCCTATCTCAACTTCACGCGGATTTACTAGGGTATCGATATAATCGGACACGAACACTTTCCGTATGATTTACGTTCTCAACATTTATGATAAATGACAGACACCATTTTAAAAATCAGAGCAAGAAAAGTGAGAAATCTAGTCCGATGAATCGATCTAGTCAATGTAACTTTTATCCCCTTTACAATCTCGTTTTTTTATTTATTTAAAGATACAAGCCAAGGATTTGGAATGTTTTGATCTCTGACTTTTAATAGTTATGTACTCGTTTGGCAAATCACTACTTGTGTTTATGCTTGTGCTTTAATGGAGAAGAATTTCTGCCACTGGCGAATATTCTTCGTAGGCACAATTTTAAACGAGATTTTCAAAAGAATGATGAAATATATATGTTAAAAGATAATCAACAAGGTTTCTCCAGCCTGGATGGAGTGTTTGGCACTCCTTGCTGTGACAATGGCACAAAAATTTCGCTTATTCTCTTCTTTACAATTCAGATTTCGATCTGATTATCTGAGAATTGCGTTGTGCATAAAAATCCCATGCAAATACAAAGAACAAAGTAACACTAGTGAACGTACCCACAGATCAGTAAAAGTGAATAAATGATCTCTTTCGGAACGAAACAACAATCATTGAAGGAAGGACTCTGAATATTATTATTTGAAAGATAGGAAAAATAACAGCGCACGATTAACACATGTATACATATTGTATGTACTATCTCAAGTATCCATTAGGCATTTCCGTTTTGCGCTGTTAGGGCCAATGTGATCGTAGTTCATATGACACTCGCAATTTGACGGATATCGTTTTTGCACATTTTTACATATACATGAATGTTACTATAGGAAAAACCTATATTTTGATAAAAGTTGATTTTCTTCAGCTTAGTCGACGGGGCTGTCGACGACTGCGAAATTTTCTTCCAGAACGCGCGAACCGCTAGCTGGTCGAGTCAATGCGCAGTAGATTTACAGTAGACCTTAATAGAACCAGTCGCGCCCTGCAACTCAGTCAAAGCTGATATCGTTATCGGTAATACTAATATAGGAAGTGCTTATTTTTACCCTGAGAGTTGAACTGTGCCAAGTGATACACTAAAGATATAGCAAAGGTATATGTATCTGTATTCGCCATGCACTCGTATCGTACACACAGGGGAAATGAGAAAAAAGTCTTTAATGAATCACTTGATTCTCAAGTTTTGTATAGATTTCTAGATGCCATCTTGCTTCATCCCAATAGTTCATTCCTACGATAATTGTAATCTTTTTGAAATTGAAAATGCAAATGATAACATTACCTCGAAGCGGCGTCTTATTGAATCTGAGATAAATGAAAACGCGCAAAGAGAGCCAAAATTAATTTATATATTTAGTTTATGTGTATTTTATAAATTGAGGTGACTCAAGCACAAGTTCGTCAGAACTGTAAACCTAGAGCGAGTCAATTATGATTTTAATATTTTTTGTTAAAATCTGGTATATATGCTCATGGGCTTGTGAAAGTAGGTGATCTAATTTAGTTTTAATTTAACTTTTTTTTGAATTATTTTTAATAATCGTTTTAATTGGCCTCTGTTGGAATCAAATGTGTTCGAGGGTATCGAGTGAGTACCAGGTATTCCAACATCAATTAGCCAAAAGAGTCTATTGTCAGTCGGTTGGAACAAATTGATACGTAGGTACTTTTAAGGCTTAGATCGTTAATTCAATGTTGCATATTTAATTCGACCCTAGATATTATAAATCTTACTTTTGAATGCCGGTATCGATGTGTTTTTAATGGTAAACAGTGTAAAGTTCCTGATATATTTGTATAAGTGCACATGATTTTGCCAGTTGTCAACAATCGATGCGAAATGTTTTTTTTTTAATTTTACTCTGATAAAAAGTGAAGCATACATTACTCTCAAATATCATTTAAAGCCCGAATTTAGGTACGGAAAGCTTAACGTGTGCTTCGACTGTTAATTAAATATGAGACCTAAATTTGATTAAAATGTGCGCTTATCATAATATGTCAGAAACCTCTTGAACTCAGGTTTATGACTAATTTGTAAGTTATATTTCAATTATTTCATATAATCTGAAATTTGAGTCGTGTTGAAAAGTATGTACTTTATATCATTGTGTAAATTTCAATTTATACTTTTTGAAATATTTTACCGTTACTTTATCAATTGCTCCATGCATGTGGCCAAGGTATTTTTAATTTTAGCTCAAGCTGTGAACATTTATCGAAGTTAATCCGGCCTGACGGATGTTTTACCAAGTTTTGTAATTTATATTATTGCGCTTTTACAGCAATAAAAATCCCGTACATGAACTGTAAAATATCTTAATTCTATACATAAATATAATATACATCACCTTCACCCTTTGTTCGGTTTCACCAGAAATATAGAGTATAGCATGCATAAGTGTTTTAGAAGTTTTCCAAAGTTTACGTTATAAAAACATATTTATGTTCACCGAACGTACAAATAAAACTTTCATGCGAATAGGCCAAAATAGTTTTGTTGAGAACGAAACTCACTAATATAGTTTGCTTGACGATTCGACCTTAAATTCCATGTAATGCAACCAATGTGTAATGTATATTTTTTCGAAGTCTCGAGGATCGCGCGAATATTTCGTTTACTTCTCGAATCGCTGGGAAATAAGGTAATTTTTGTAAGGGTTCGGAGTAACGGAACATTACACAGAAATTTATTGAAAGAGTACCGCGGCTTTGAGGAAAAGAAATTCAAGAACAATGAGCGATTCGGAAAGTTGAAGAAGACAATGAACACATATCTGTAACTGTAAAATTGTACATTGAATTAATAGAACTCAACACTACGAAGCTTGCGATTAAGAATATATTTGACTGAATTTAATTTCGTTTATATGTAACTCAAAGCAACAAAATACACCTAAGTGGACGAAGTACGTGGAGAGTGGTACGAAGAGTATTATGTGTAATAAAGTGGGGGACATTCGAATAAAGATAGAATCTAAAGTTGAATGTGTACGAAATGTGGAATTTATTTACTTCAATATAGTTACTGTTCAAGGGACAGGCACCCGAATGTTGTTGATAAACTGTCTTTTAATGTCCATTTGGATTATATATTGTACAATACATTGATAACTCTTTTGGAGAGTATTGTATTTTGTTTATAATTTTAACATTGGATAATTTCAGCAATTAATTGTTAATTAATTAAGGATAAAATATAATATATTATAAATACTTGCAATATTTTCTACGAGGAAAGGAAGAGACCAATAAACTTATTTTGTTGGTAAATTTTTCAAATTGTCAACAAAAAAAAACTAATTCTCATACACTTCAAGAACAGCAGTTTATACATACAGGACAATATAGACGACACCAATAGAAAGATACAGAAAAATTAATTCTAATAACAATAATAACAAAAAAAAAGAATGGAATGAATCTGAGTAATTTACCCAAAGTTGTAGGTTGTTCTACCTGTGGTCCATAAAGCGTTTTTATATTATTAAAACTACATACATTTTATTAAGTCGATAATAGAAATATCTCTTGTGTATAAATTATAACGTAATCGAAGGATTATTAAATTTGGTTGGGTGAATGTTAACGACATCAATTTAGGTGTGAATAAGAAACCCGTCAAACGATAAGGAATAAATTTTATATATGTATATTTGAACCTTTTAAACGATTCATTATTCGAATGAAATTAAGTCTTTCTAACTTATTCGAATTTTCTTTGCTTATATAAAATCCAGAATTATTGGATAAAATTATTTTTAAAAAGTGTGCCTTTCTTATTCAGTCTTTTTTAAAGTTATACAGTTATACTTTTCTAGGTATCAAATGAGTTTTTACTGAAATTAAATTATGGTCCAAGAAATGAAAAGTAAATATCGTTAGAAAAAAACATAATAAAATAACTGAAACTGTTTTTATACTTTATATACTTGGAAATAAGTAAGCGTCTGTTACGTTTAGTGAATTTACGTGTAATTATAACGTAATGCGATTATACGATGAACAAAATATTTTCTATAAATATCGAACTTATGTAAATTCAAGGAGGCGGCCACTTGAATGTTGTAAAATATACGTGCAGTATAGATACTAAATATTTAAATGTAACAATTTAGGAATGTATATATTATACCTATAAATTAATGGATTTGACTGCGCGTTTTGGTGAGTCGCCATGTTCTTGACAAATTAAATTACTTTCAACGTTTTCTTTGAAAGAATTACTTCTCCTCTTAATAGTTGAGTAAGCCGTGTAAAGTACATCTATAAAGGGAAAATATATATCAAAGAATAACAGAGAAATGTACTAAAGCGTGTCATTGAATAAAAAAATTATTACTTAAATTCATGTTGTAATTAAAAAGATAAAATCATTGAGAAATTTCGTTCTAGAAAATTAAAATATCGTCATGTTTATCCTTTTCATATTTAAATAATGTAAATAATGTTTATTATTTAATTTCATTGAAATGACTCCAAATTTTTGTCGCACCTTTAAGATCTTATCCCAGTTAACGGACAAATATTGAGATTTCAAAAATAGAATTGAGAACGCAATAATGGGGAAGTATTGAAAAGTATTCACCGTCTAAAACAAATGAATACTTTTGAATGCGTCCCCATTGTCTCAATACTACTTTTGACATCTCAATACTGCTTCGTTTATCGGGATTGATATTGCAAATGCATAGTTATAGTTGCATTGAGATTATGTTATAATTGGATGTACAGTATATGTACTGAAATTAGAAATTAAAATATAGCAGTATAGTACTTAATTTAATTTTTATATAATAAGTTCAAGCAGTTTTTTGGTGTAATTTAATTTTGATGATATATGTAATACAAAAAAAAATGTAAATAGTAATCGATATTTGATCTGAATCATAAGATGAAGAAGAAGAAATATAAATACGTCAAAGTAACTATATAGTTACAAAGTATATATATATCCATATATACGAATACTTTTTATAATTGCTTTCAATATTAACGTGTCAATTACACTAGTTTTATACGGTATATATACTTAAAAATGTTGATTTTATATAAAAGTATAGAACTTGTACTTTGTAGACCTTTTAGAAAGAAATGTCAAAACGCAATAATGGATTTTAATTCGTATCCAAAACTTTAAAAAGCAAAATTGAGACGTCCCATTCCAAAAATTTTACGAAAATCATTAGAAATTTAAAGACAAGGCCTAATGCAAAACTCGTAATATTTATTATTCCGATCTTATAATATTTATATATTTATTGAAAATGTCCATTTTTCTTCTAAAATATTATTTTTTTTTTTAACACCAAAACACGAACGAAAAGTCATTTCAAAGTGATTGACATTTTCAATTATTTTCTATTGATATTGTGAAACACCGAAAAGTAATTAAAATTGAAAGTGATTAAAATTGATGGGAATTTCAATCGGTCCGCATGATTTGTTGCGTAAATCAATACGACGCAATAACCCTCTGCTTCGAAATCATTTTTCCTTTCTTTTATTATTCGATATTATCAATTAAAAGGATTGTCTATTATTATTCATTTAAATGATACAAAACGTACGATTTTCAATTCTTAAAAACTGTGACTTGCATGTTTTTCACACATTCGTATCGGTATCTTTTCGACAAAAATATTTTTGTCGTTTATGTCCTTTTCGTGTCTTCGTCATTTTTAATGTATATATAAACACACACCAGGACACAAAGTATTAACCAAATCGAATAATCATATACATCAAGCACTGTACTATATTAAAATACTCAAAATATATAGAATTAAAAGTGTTTGGACTTATCGAAAACAAATATTTGTTGAATTGAATTAGTGAATAGCAAACCGAAATTAGAAAGAAAATGCGCTTAAGTATTATTGTAGATGGATAAATAAATAATGAAAAAATGAAATATGTATCATTTAATTCTTCACATATATATGTTATTGTGATTAAATTTAATTGAATTTGTATTGAATATTATTACAGGTCTTAGATTTTAAAGCCAACAGCAATGACTTTGTGAAATTGACCGACGAGGACCAATATGACTCTATAGATATATATATATATATATATGTGTGTGTGTATACGTCGAGTTCAAATTAAAAGAAAAATGAAAGATATGGGAGAAACAAAATATTAGATCTTCATAAAGGTATTGTAATATCTTCATCATTACCATCTCCCTTTCCAAGTCAAGAATCTGACATATATCAAACTTGTCCCTCTTACCTGTTTTTATTTATACATTTTTATAAGGCGGTGTTGACTACAAAATTCAGCGTATGTGTGTCCCAAATGGTTTCCGAATGTTTAACGAAATATCGATAATCGGCATTATATTACCAACTACCATTTCAATGACGTCATTATTATTTTGAATCTCTATATTCGAAATATTTTCGTACGCTTAGAAAGTATAAATGAGGACGCTGTATATATGATAAACGGCATTAAAAAACAAGCATATATACCATTTCTGACATGGTAGATTTCTGGTAGATCTATTGTTCTTTCAGAAGTTGAAGTTAAAATTTGTTTGTAATATGTAAGGAAAAAGTTATAAGCAATTTTCCAAAAAAAAAAGAAAAAACACGATTTCGTTCGAGAAAAAACATTCTCTTTATTCATATTTCACAAAAAAAATAACAAGTCCTTAAAGGTACTTTTCTGAAATTTCAAGATGGCGCGATAACATGTCATTGAAGCCTCGAAAATATTAATTACGTTGTCGTTCGCCGTCTTGAAATTTTAGAAGAGTCCCTTTTAAGCACTTGTAGCTAAAGGGTCTATATGGACCCGACATTTCGGATGTTTGAGCTAATCCTCTAGCTTCAGCTTTCCTTGTAGCAATAATGTGTGAATAAAAATAAATTTTATATCTGCTAAGAATGGTAAGAAATAAAAAGAAATGGTATCTGCAGATACCATGCAGATAGCATGCTAATTTTGTTTTAACCACTCTAGCAGAAATCAATCGTGGCGCTGTATCAATTTTATCTACCAAGAATACCCTGATGGTAGAAATCAGAATGTACGGGAAATGTACCAAAACGTGTCATTAAAATCCCAGTCAACCATCACAGAAGTTATGTCACAGTTATGTAACAGTTACATTAAAATGTCCGCCTCAAAATTGACACAGTTACGTAACAAAAGTATAGTGACACTATTGAAAACTAGTAGTGTGCAGTAGTAATTTAAGGCATTCAGTAGTAAATTTCTACAAGGGGAAGAATGTACCGCGGGCATCCAAATCACACTTTAAATGACGTTTAACCATATATATACGTGAATTGTAACCACAAGAGTGATTTGGAACTTTCGACATCTTTCGTAGATCCGATTTTTGCCAAGGTAATTACCGGTTCTAGACTGGAAAACTATGTTGCCCCAACATCGTAGTTTTTTTATCTGGGAAGAAACTGCACAGATTAAAAACTGTGAAAAACTGCCCTACTATTTATTGATGATATTTATTTGTAACTCTTGTTCTTGTTCATTAGTTGTTTTTGTCGTTGCTATCATCGTTATATCATCATTATTATATAATTATCATTACCACATCAGTTATTATTTTTATCACTGTCACTATTTCCAAGGCCAACATTATTGATATTTTGCTGATGTGTTGTCATCATTTATATATATATACACGTCGTTGACACATATATAACTTTAGAAACCCTTCAAAGAGCGCTCCATAAAACACGAAATCACACAAATCCATCGCAGTTCCATCTTCTATCGGGAATATGTGATATTGCAGGTGATCACTGATCTCAACATTACATACAATGTATATATTATAGAGATCAGTTCTTATTACACCACCTTAAATTAGACAACGATCGTGAATCTTATATATAAGGCAATTTCTGGAGATCCACTCCAAAAAAAACTGCCGAAATTTCGCATCAATTTAGACTGGACGACGTCATCGGAGGATTGCGAGCGAAATTTATAGAAAAGGGCTATACGTCGCCGGCGCGTCGCCTACAAAATAAGACTCGTCATCCGTCACGGACATTAAAGTCGTTTACTCCCGCGGTACGTGATTTTCTGACGCTCTTTTAATGATCGATCAATTACAGCGAGGGTGATCGATGCTGGCTCTCTTCAAAGTCGCTCGCTACCGAGGCAATTGAACTCGGCTGACCTTAATAGGGAGCGAGCGACGACGGCGCGACTTCTTCGCAGCGAAGAAGTCGGTGTAAGCGTATTCTCCGCCGGATATTACAGTCCTAGCTTATATTGGCGGGGCTGTCACGAAGAAACCGCGAAAATACACCGGGGCCTCAAAAGACAATGCGACTGTGGGAGCGAATGTATATATGTGGTCTCAGAAAAGGGCGTCGATTTTCCCGTCGAGTGGACACGCCGCGGGTTTCCTGCAAGAAACTGTAAACAGCCATTAAAAATACAGGCGCTGGGACGTTCCCCGAATGACAATTAAAGGGGCTTGCTAGAAATAGAGTAACTATAGCTTCCCCCAAAGATTCTTATACAAAAAAAAAAATTGTCTAAACAAAAGTTATTCGGGAAAATAGAGGTAGTCTTTCTGCGTTATTGGGTTTGACATTAAAGTCAATTATGAAGGTTACTTGAAGGTCAAAGAAAATTTTTGTCCTAAAAGGAACCAAACCTAAACGCCGGATTTGAAAAGAGCGGAAAATTTTACGTTCAGAACGATATTTTCAACAATGTCATGGCAAGGTCGAATGAAGGTGAAAATTGTTACACAATGGGTGTGTTCTTCGTGTCGCATAGATTATCGTTTAGAAAATTGCCGCAGAATTATGACATTTCAAATTAAAGTATTGAATGTTTTTAACTATATTGTACGAGTTTGAATTAATGTGTTTCAACCCCAAGGAATTATGTCATTGCTCTAAAATAGCGTTCTCTACTGACTGCACTGCGGTGTGCACCGTGTGTTATCTCTGCCACAATATCACGAGTATCAAAAAGAAATAGAAATATACGCATCAGCGGTCACTTATGGCAGAAAAACAATTTTTTTTTTTATCAAACCGTATAATCAATAAGAGATTAACCTCTTCTTCAAACTAATGCATAATGCTTGGAAAGATTGCAACTTTTTTTCTTGAAAATTCTCATAGTAAATTCAAGGGGATGACATTTCACGACTGGCGGGGTGATTAGTTTGAAACTGATGTTGCTTTAGACGTACTTGTCGTAGCTTGTCACCGCTACCGACCGCTCGTAAATCAGGGAATGCGATATTACACGGAAGTCCTGTAGATAACGAGCTTCTGCGTCCGGTCCAGATGCTTGGATAGTACGTACACCGACGATATTCTGCAGGTTACGACTTACGATTCGCCGATCGATGTTGGGCGTGAAATCCGTTGAACATTGAAGTTTGTCGTTTATCTTCGTTCTTCACAGTCTGCGTGGTCAATGAGATTTTTCCAGACAGAAATGTATCGTTTATAGTTGAATGAAGGAAGGACGGTGTTTCCCATAATATATCATTAGAACTTTGACTAGTTTTGAGCAATTATAAGTCCATTTCGCGGCAGCGATCACTTTAAAATCATACACGGCATAAAAAAAAATGTTATATTGTTGGTTCCTTAAAAAAAAAATTACAAGTGATCAGCAAAAACCACCCTTTACTTAGCCAAATACAAAAAAATAGGATATACCTATAACCGGTGCGTAAAAGTACACTTTATACACTCGCTACAGAAATGGGATTCCATTTGGTATACCTATAAGACATCAAGCCGATAAACTTTCCCACGTGACATTGCCATATATTTTGTATAAGGATGTTCTACATATGGGCCGACGTCTACTGTAAGATATCGGCCGACCACAAAACGAAGAATGATTTCTGTTGATAATTAATAAATTTGGTATTAATTTCTGTTAATTTTACCGTTTTAAAAGATCCCGATACCACCCTGAAAAGTATCTCCTGTTGGCCTGACCCTAAACATGCCCTGCACAAATCAGTCCGAATAAATATACAGTATATATATATACTTCTAGATCCATGCCGGTGCTGTTTTGGTGGTGTCGGTATTAACATTATGCCAGTACCAAGCCAATGTCTAATTGCCACCTGGGCAGTGTAAATATATCAACATATAAAGAATTTTTATATAATAAAAAGTATTTAATTAAAAAAAAAAGTAGTTAAACCTTCTCTTCCCAGGATCACAATGAAAACCTTGTAAAAAATGAAAATCATTTATAGAAAACCTCACTTAGATCTTTAAAAAATTAAGCAGAATCTGTTTACTCAAATATTTCAGGTGCGATGAGCGTGTGCGTAAATCCTGCGAAATCGAGCGTACCACACGTACGGTGATTATTTATCGAGACAATATGCGACGGAAATTCGCATTTCGCAACAGAGAAATCGATGAGCTATCCAGTCAATCCTGAAGTATAGTTCAGATATGCAAGTTTAGTGCGCTCGGTACGTGTCGCCGATGGTACGTCGCGTAACTCGAAAATGGACCAATCGCGAGTCATCTTTCGGTATGCCACTCAGCCTGGCAGCTTCCGTGGCGAGTATCGGATGGAATCCGTCCTACCCCACCCACGTACAACGAGTAAGATTCGAGATGCTGCTACTGGCACACGTAGCGCAATGTGGAAACGACGGGGGTGGTATGTCGAGATATGCAAGATCCAGCAATGCAACATCCTTCGGGGTGGAGCGAGGAGAGGCGTGGTGTGGGAGAAACTGAAAGAGAGACAGTGAGACGGTTGGAATGGCAAGCTGGAAAATCGACGGGTAAAGAGGGACACTGATAATGAAACAGTGAAAAGAGATTGGACCGAATGCCAGCCAACTAGGAGATAGAAGATAGGAGCCAACCAGCAAACAAAACGTCAAATGCGACGACTCTATACTGATCAAGCAAAGAATTACGTCCATGGGAGATTCTCCTATCACGTGGTAGATTACGCATATACACGATGTATCACTTCATACTCTCTACATATAAGACACTCTATGATAATTACGGAAATGTTTGCGTCATTAGATGATTGATCATTTGTTAGAGTTGACAACAAAACAGCTTTTTGATTCTTGTTGAAGTTGATCAAAATTATTCTACGACTAACATGATCCACAGATTGTTTCTGTAAACTGTCTGGAAAAATTGGTACAGGGGCATTTTATTGACTGTCATCACGTGTCCCCAAACTGACCAATTTACATAATAATGTCCGAAAAATGATCAGACTTTTTAGAAAATGGATTCACGAAAAGCGGATGCTCGGGCATTACGTGACAATTTAGGTTAAGCTGATGGAGTTGTTCAAATATGGCCCATGTAGGAGGCCACTGTATGGACAAAGACTTGTGCCGATGAAAAGCTGGACGATAAAATGAAAGATGATGATGTGTCCATAAGCCGAAAAAATTATCATCTATTTTCACATCAATATCCACGATAACCTCAAAATATCCATAAAAAGTTAGGTCTGACAAATATTGTCAGACGTCTATAGAAAAATTGGGCAGAAACTGGTGTAATTGTCTACTAGGGTACAAGAAAAACAAATAAAAATTATAAAAGGTGAACTATATATGGTTTTACATCTGTTATGAAAGAAGGGACAGAACCAATACTTCAAATTTCAATTGGGGTAATATATTCTAAAACCAGCGCGTTCTGTTTTTGTTGGTGAATTCTACATTATGTTAATTTTACAAGCGTTTCTAGAACAAGTCGGAAGGATCTAACGTTATAGAAATACGTAATTATGCTTGTGAACTTAGAATATAGAAGCATTATTAAATTTGCGGGATAAAACTGAAAAGTCATGACAAAAAAAAGGATTCAGTTTTGCAGGAAAGATATCCTAAAAAATCGGATCTACACTGTTTCATGTAAATTAGTGTTCACCCTACATGTAAGGTGACCAAATGACCGATCCGTATAATAATAGTGGCTTATACATGACGTGGGAATTTGAAGTTGGTCATTTACGTTACGTCTCCTTACGTGGTTTGTCAAGAAATACCATGATAAGGTCTGTACGATTCTGCATTAAATTACAGTAGAACCTCGATAAGATGACACCTCACTAAGATGCCACCTCGTTAAGATGCCACCTGTCTACCCCAATATATATTATGCGGCATGCTCAAAGCTTTGACAGCTGGGCAGGGGTTCAACACTATGTAGTCCGTGGGAGGTGCAATCCTTCTATATTCTACAGTAGCGGATTAAAAAAAAAATCATTTTTTAAATTTACAGGAAGGAAAGGTGGATACCCAAATTAATTTGCATTCAACTGCCATTTAAGGATTGTTCTGCTGTCAAAAATACGTACTATATTTTGACATGAAGTATATGTATGTTTACTGTGTATTTGTGCTATGAATGTCTAATTTTGTTTTGCGAGGTAATTATTATATTGTTACAATATTCTGAATGAATGAAAATTTCCATGAAGCGCGGAAATACTCAAATAAATAGAACGTATACAGTGTAGTTAATAATAAAATAATAACTTTAAAACAAAAGGTGATTCATTACAAAATGACAACTTCGATAACAGTATAGTATCGCAATCAATATAAATGTTCAAGCGGTTCATTGTTACATATACTCTAACAGTGTGATATATATGTATTAATGATTTTGACGATTTCATATATAGTACCCCTAGTAGAAAATGAGTCCAGCTTTTAGCTAGTTTCTGTCCAGTTTTCTTTTTTCCCATGTTAAAGGTATAGGAAAACTGGGCAGTGTAACAGAAAACTTGTATTGTTTATATACGCATAAGTAGTTCTATAATAATAATAATAAGAAGAAGAAGAAGAAGAATGACAATAATAATAGTAACAATGATGATGATAAACGATGAAATGAGAATAAAAGAGAATTTTATTTATTTAAATGAAAATGTCACGGTGGCAAAATTAGGCCTTCCAGGCTATCTCCTTTATGCAGTTAGCCAGAAACTGGAGAAACAGTACAACGTGTGTGTACATGCGACAAGTAAATACAGGTCATGAGAGTAACATATATTATTAATAAATATGACGTATTAAAATCTGCATATATTATTATATTTATCCAATAACTTAACATTTAAATATACTAATATAAAAATATACTAATTTAGAACTACAAGGTTTCATAAATGTCAACGAATATTTGCAAGTTTCATTCAACGATCTAAATCCGTTGAATGTAAAATTTAATACCAAATAAAGGGACCTGATGGTAGAAGTTCTGTTACTATAGGTAGATTTAACTTTTAGTTGCTATTTATAAAATTGTATAAAGTAAAAGTGTTATTATAACTGAACAATAACTAGACAAAAATAAAGAGATCAGTTCTATTTTACAAAACTGTCAAAAAATTGGATATTAAATGCCTAATAACTATAATATGCAGGAAAATTATTCAAAATATTGTACATGAAACAAATGGACGAATATATTGGATATACTATAACGTAATCATTATATTGGCTCGCTGAGATGTTTCTACAGCAAATTGTAACGAGAAATGAAGTTATTGGCACGACGATCGTCGCCACGGTATATGCATAGAAGCAGCATGGCATTACTTTCTATTAAATCATAGGTGATCGTCTCGAGAACATGGTGGCATTGCTTTACCGATTCCCGTGTAAAGCGATATTTTTTTAAGTCTGGATGACGTCAAAACTCAAATTTGGATTTCATAGATAATAATATAAGAAAGAATATAAAAAAGATTCAATATAAGGCAAGAAGGACGCATTGAGATACGTTCTCGGTGAGTAAATTGGGAAAATAGCGATAAATACACGTTAACGTTGTCCTGAAGTTATTGACACAGTTGCCCTAAGGAGAGGGCAATATGTAATTAATCTCGTGGGAAATGTTACATTTCTATTAGGAAACTCGCTAATATTATATATATTATCCATAAACTGGCGAATAACAAATAGCAATCTCTATATCAGAAGACAGGTAATGCATTTGTCATTCATGGATTTATAATAATGTATCATCTTATATATAAAAAGAATAAATAAATAATTTGCTTATCGGAATAATTGGAAATCAGTAAAGACCTTAACGAAAGTTTAGCATTTTGCGAGTAAATGGAAAAATGCAAAGCGATTAATAAGCAAAGCCGTAAAGAGACGCGATGTAGCCAAGTACATTTCAGGACAGTGTCTGGCACCATAATAATATCTAAATATGTAATATCTTGCCGGAGAGAATCCACGAGATTCCTCCGTACCTGGAAAAAAATTCAATGAAAATATGTCGCGATCCTCCTCGAAGGAATATTCCAGGTGAGGAAATCCTTCTTTCGTTCCTGTCTTCTTCACTTGGTATTTTCTTCGTTGGCGTCCTCTCCGCCACCCCAGGGCTTGTCTTCTTGAATCCTGGCCCCCGTGTTCCGTCTGTATAGACTGGATCCCGAAGAATTTTCGAATGCACGGTAGTGCGATATTTTAATACCGCGGGTGAATCTCGAGCCGGAGGGACTTTCAGGAATCTCGTGCCCGCGCAATATTTTCTCCGTTTCTGCGCTACGTGCTTTTGCCGTCGGGGAACACCTGGTGCTACTGCAGGAACTGTTTTCGTACATATTTTAAACGGTACACAATCGAAAGTATCGAATCGAACGAATAATGCATGCGGAAATGCAGTTCATTAAATATTTCGAAGGCAGCCCAGGAATCCCGTCGCCGTAAATCTCAGTTTGCGCAGGGAGTTTCGACGGGGGTTTACGTCAAAATTCCGGAGCTAGTATAGATCGAACGACACATATAGTGGGTGTAAATACACAACACTTAATTATAGACTTAAATGTATACCTATATACACATGTAGGGTGGTTCTTCGAAAATGGACCAAAAAAATGGTTTCGATAAATGTTTAAGGTAATACATTTTTGTCGAAATACAATATAACTATATACATATATACTTTAGTTAAAATTACCAACCACTTCCCAGGTCGAAATTGAATCTGGTTTAAAAAAAGGTCTTGGATAGTTTTCCCTGACAATATATGACGGGCACAATAGACACACTGTAGGACACAAAAGTCGGGTAGTGCCCGGCCATATAATAATACTGTAAGAATATTATCCAGTATCAGGTTACAAGTCCAGGTCATGAGTTTAGCCCTAATATTATTGTTTTAACCCGTCACGTGTCAAAACGTGTTACGGCCATTCTACACAATAACTTGAGTAACATAACCCTCAACTACTTAAGCAGATTATATATAACATTATTAAATACTACATTATGAAAAATAGACTACAGAGACAACAAGTTCGTGTAAGCTACCGAAAACAATAAAAATTAATACATTTCAATAACATGTGCTACATTGACAGAAACTAGACATATATACTACTAGATCAAAGTTGGGAACTATTTTGCCGTAGCCCTGGTAGAAAATTTGAACTTTTCTGCCCAATTACCGGCCAGTTTTCCTATGAAAACGTAACGCTCAAATGCCCATATTTTTCCCATCAATAAATGGCCAAAAACTCGTGAAAATTATGGCCATTAATTGTATGGTATTTTGGTTAGAATGATTTGGTTCAAAGTGTGATTTGAGGTTAACCTGTCAAACACAAATGTAATTGCAATTTTTAAATCCTATCATTATAAACCTAAATCCTAGAATGTTTTTCTTCTTTGCTCTCAATTCAATTTCATGCTGATATAAACATATATATATATGATTAAATAATAAAAATAGATTTCTCATAATATTAATGCATGATTGAAAACGGGTTTATTTAGAATGATTTTACAGAAAAATAAATGTTATTATATTATTTACAATATTTAATGTATATTGGTTA
>JAPYZR010001669.1:0-20376 GCA_030522945.1 Trichopria nigra
TTAATTTTTTGAATATTACTGTTTGGCAGAGTATTTTTTGTAGGCATAATAAGAACTTGGCGAATTTTTTTACATAAAAATGTTTTTTTGGGGGATTCATTTTACCACTATCAATAGGAATTTATTTTTTCATAGTGAATGTCTGTATGGAATGTTGCCTCCGCGTTAACCCTTTAAGAATCAAATGTACAAATTTTCTTCATGACCTTTGACGCTATACTTCAGCATTTAAATTCTACATTTTTTTGTTGTTTTTTTTTTTAAATTAATTTATTCAATTTTATTATGGATAATGGCATTAGAATACCTTTAAATTGTCGGGTAATTAAAAATTCCAAAATGGCAGACACAAGATGGCAATAGGAGTAAAAATATTTATTTGTAATAATATAATAGCCCTGAATCTAATTTGTAATAATATAATCACCTGAATCTTTTTTTCTAAGGGTTTTTGGGGTTAGGTTAGATCAACCATTTTGAATTTTTGAAAACAGACTCCAGATAATGTTTACCACTTTTACCACAATAAAAATTATTAAATTGAAAATAAAAAAAAAATGTCTTCACCCGTCAATCGTCGTATGTATTTTCTTAAAATTTATTGCTACCAATGCTCATGTATTTCTGTCAATTTTCATTTCTATCAACGTTTACGTTTGCGAATGTACATGTACCTCCACAAAATTCATTACCTTTCATCTTTTTCTCTATAAATTTATTAACTGCTTTGTTCATTTGTCGTCAACGTTTAATTTTTGTTAATTTTTGTCAATTCTTAATTTTCTTATCAATTGTCTATTATCATTTATATTCGTAGCCAGTTCATACATTTATAAATATCATGATATAGACTTTGAACATTAATTATGAATTCTGTATACATATTCATTCATTTATTTATTTATTTTTTATTATTATTACATACTTATATTAGTTTTGATTATTGTCACCTATTACTTCTATACTATTGTCAATGTTGACTTTTCATTTACGGGATGATATTAATGACGAGGATTACATCGGTATGAAATATAGCCACACGTGTGATAATCAATACAGATAACGTCGCGAATCCGGCGGTTCATCGTCAATCTTCCGCCCTCGCTTTTAATAACGGTTGCCTTTTATGAAATAATCGGAGAAACGAGATCTTAAAATCAAGGCATGTTTAGCGAACGAGAGACAGTCGATCGTAATTCAGCCAGCGTGTGTGCAATTTGAAACTTAGCCGCCTGACGACTGACGAAATATTCATTATTACGTCAAGAGCGATCTGGTTCGAGTTTTATTACGAGCCCTCGTGTAATATTCGAGGAAGTTAAGCTATAAATATCAAATGCAGCATAAAATTGATCACTTTCATGCATACCCCGGCATTATGCCGTTCTAAACTGTCTATCGCGATATTCTAAATATTTAAGACGGAGGCGAAGGCGTCGTCTCGCGAAGTATCTTTTTAGCCATCGGCACTGCCATGAAGAATGGGGAATTCCTTAAAGGGGATCGACTCCGAGAGGCTAACCTCGAACGATGCCCGGGTAAACGGTGTATATAAGGTCTTTAAAACTCGGCGCGCTCGGGTCGCAAACTGCTTAACGTATCGTACGAATTCCTTAGCTCACCACCGCGGAAGAAGGTGGCAAGGAAATCGGGCCAACGAGTGCGGTAAGGCTCTAATGAATTAGCGCCGCGGGAAAAAAAAGCTTAGAATTCATTAGCTGACGGTTTAGAGTGGGACGACGTCTGCGGTAGGACTTACGAGCATGATGTATGTACGCGACGTTCGCACGAACGTGAGAAACGGGAGAAATAAACGCGTAAAACAGGAGAGCGAATGATGCGAAAGGAGAAGGGAGAGAAAATGATAAATGATCGAAAGAAAAAGCTTAAAGGTCTTGATGTGCCAAGATGAAATATCAAAATAGGCACAGAGAGTGCGGAACCCACGTACCAAAGGGAATATATAAGGTAATAATAGATGAATAGATATATCTGTTGCCGGAATAAGTTGTAGGGATGAAGACGAGACCGAACATGGCGAGATGTACCCAAGTGAGAAACAGAGATAACGAATCAGTCAGAGGTGTAATGAAGGTGGTATAGAATGAGTGGGATACGAAAAGGACAGAGAAATTACTGAGAATCGACACGAGTCCATTCTGACTGGAACTGGTCGTGGCAAAGATGCTGCTACAAATAAACGTGCAGATAATTAAACGACGCAATAATGAACTTCGTTATGCACGACTCAATGGATGCGAGTCGAATGAATACGATTTAAATACCTTTCTGTTTGCGGTTTCTCTTTAGGCACTTTGTTATACGAATTAAATTACCTAAGATTATACGTGGATTTGTTTTAAAAAGTCTGAAGATTTCGATGACATTTTTAAGGGTAAAACGACATTGACTAAGCCGGGCGGCTTTGATGGAATTGGCGCTCTAGGGCCGAAATCTGGTCGCGAGTTCGAATAATCAGTCTCCAACGAGTGTGATACTGTCATACTTGCTTTGCCCGTGTGAGCAACTTCAAACTTGTGGATATCAATAATTTCGCTCTTGATACACAATATTTACTACATAAATGTTTACCATTTGCATCTATTACACATCACCACAGATTCTAATGAACGGTACACTGCTCTAACGAATAATGTTTACTAAAGTCAGTAGTAACATATTGTCACTGATAACACCAATCGTTCAAATCCAAATAGAAAGAAAAATGTATATTATCACTTACAAAAAGTACAGGTTTAATTTCGAGAACGAATGTTTACATTATTTGACTGAACCAGCTCTGTCAACTATTTACTCGACAAAGACGTGTACCAACACAGTCTAATGAATTGAGTAGCTCCTTGCAATTACGCTATTGTCGATTCCAAGTTAGAACTTCTCCAATTTAGACCTTTCTGCCCAACAATGCCTGTTACACTTTCGCCTGGATCATTATTACGCAGTACAGACTCGGTACAGGGATTACCACTTAATCCGGCTCGCTATAAATTGGGCGGAATCGCCTCGTATTCGCGCGAGCACTCTGTCCCTCTCTTCCTCTCTCTCTGCCTCTATCGTCGGCTCTTTCTCGGTCGTACTCTCGCTCTAGCCGTCTTTCTCTCGAAGTACACCCACAGCAAAATTACGGTCGCGTCGTCTCGCAGTGGTCTTTCAAAGCGCACTTTCAGATATACCTATGCTCCAAGGGCTCCTGGCATTTGTGGAAATGCACAGGGATGAAGGGGGAGAAAAGGCGGAATAATAAAAGCCAACGAGGACAGAAGGCGGAGTGAGAGGGAGAGAGGACAAGAAATAAACAACAGTTTATGAAAAAAGATGCAATTGAGAAAAGGTTTCACCGTAGAAGACAGCAGCCAAAGTGGAGAGTCGCTCAAGAGAATGCAGGCATATCAGGATCGTCACAGAAACGTATCTGGATAAACGAGAAAAACGAGAATGGACGTTAACGGGCAAAGAAATATCGCCGACGGTCAGTGGAGAAAATCCGTATCCAGGCAGTGAAGATCTGCATCGATAAAGGGCAGATATGGTGAATACGAGGGTGCGGAAGAGACCGACTCGCAACGTGGGCTGAAATGCCTTCCGAACTTTGACATATGCGCTACATATATTTCTGCTTGGTTAAAATGGACACTATTGTGCAACGTTTGTCGCGTAATGAAGAAGTGCGCATAAAGAAGTGCCCGACGTGCACGGTCTGTCTATCAAATGTTCCGTTATACTTGGGTAGTTCGAGTTGTCTATTATTTTGCCATCGGCCCTGTTATAATTTCTCCTTCTTCTTCTTCTTTTATTTTTTTTTTGTTTACTAGTTTACTTTTTAAAATTCCATCAGCTTTCTCAGACCTGTTTCACTCCCGTGCAAATTATGTAAATGAACCTACATTAGGTAAATGTAACGTTTGATGTATATACCTCCATATATATTTATATAGAGTTGATGGAAATATAGGGGAGGCAGAGACGGATACCCTTAGCCAGGTTCCTGAAGAGGTTTTATAATGGCGTCCAGTTATTACCGTACAACTCCTGGCTATAGATACAGTATATAGCATGTCGACGGGAAAACATGCTTTCTCTATCCGAATATTTACCGAAGTACATCATTTATTTGCTATATAATGGTACTTCACTTTTCTAATTATGTGTAATGTACTCTTCCACTATGGGAACGATTAACTAGATGTTGGTTTCGATGTCTTTCGTATTGATCGGATCGTTTATTATAAATATCATCATCGCAGCTGGATAAGCTCAAACACAGTTATCTTGCATTCAAGCCCTAATTAGAGAAAACAATGTTGAATGCGATATGCCTGCCCTTTGATCGATCTGAACTAATACGGAGTACCTAAAAATATCAGCAGTAATTGAGTCTGATGTTACGTTTATTTGTTTGTTTTATTTTTTTTTGCCTTACGGTGCAATGTATAGTAACAATTATAATAAGGAATTAATTTAGGCGGAAAGACGTAATAAATGCATTAGCTAACTTTGTCCAAGGGTCCTTCCAAAAAAGACATAACGTTATTACAACGATATAGGCCTTTATTTCATCAAAGGATGGTTTCCAGCAAAACAAGTGTAGCTTTATTTTTGTACCGGTACTGACGAACTCTTCTAAATGTAGCCCCTTACGTACAGTTGAAAGCGCAGCTAGTTGGAATGAACTAATTAGTCTGCATCACGGTTGGTCGAACAAGTTGCAGCCAATGCAGACAATTGCATCAAAACAGGGAATTCAATTTTCCAAATGGGAAGGGGATATGTGGCCAGTGTTCTGATATTAGTGTTTCAGACAATGATGAAACAGTAATATCGGCACTGTATCATCGTTGCCGGATCCGTCAAAAATATACATTTCTCATCAGTTAGGACACCATCCGTCAGATTCAATTGCTGTTTGATACAAATTCGATTAATAAGCAAGGTTCAATTACTGTGTAAGCACAATCGCCATTCCAGCCAGCACTAACCCAATTAACCTACACGGTATCATCTTTCGAAACATTATAACAATCATTGTTTTGTCCATTCTTTATTATCAATGTTTGGAAAATCGGAAAAGTTATTGTGTTTGGAAAAAATGTTGGAACAACCATACTTTTAACAATACACTGCTTAACCGAAGTAGAAAATCGAGTTGGAAAAAGGTTTACATCCAAGAAAGAAGAGTCCTAATGAACTGCTCACTCCCACTCGATTCGACGGATGTCGAAGTACCGATCGTCGTAAAAAAAGAACGGCGACGATGGTAATGATTAATGTCGAATGTAATCTAGAAAATGTACAAATCACTTAATTCGCGAATGATAAATTCGAAAAACGTCGCGAACAGGCGTCGAATAACCTCCGACAAAACGGACTACAGAAGAGAATTTGCATAAGCGGCGTGTTAGCGATAATGATTCTCCAAGTTCATTTAATTTCGCCGCGGTATCGCAAGCACTCGAGGGAAAGAGGTTTACCCATCGGGAATAACGTGAATCCACGGAAGCGATAAAGATCGATAAAAAAAATAAAATAAAATAAATGCGCCTCACTGACTCGCTGAAGGAAAAGAGAGATCCGTATTGGAGAAAGGGTAGTGTGTACGCGCCGGAGTGCCAAGACTTGTACCCTATTAAAGTGTCGCTGCAGGCATTTAATCACCCAATTAAGAGGATTTTCACGTATGTTAATTAGCAGTGGAAACACATGCAAAACGTCGAGTCTTCGACTCGGCCGGAATGGCAGAGAGGGACGTCGTTAAAAGGGAACGGAATCAGAAGCGCAAGGATGTAGGGAATGAGAGAATGAAGCACGATAGAAAGAGAAAGATAGGGGGAGAAAGACAGCCACGAAGAAGAAAAGAAAAGAGGAAACGAGAGAATGGGAGACGCGAGACCGATTCCATTTCAGAGGTAAAAAGAGATCAAAAGACGAATCCTCTCACCGCGCAAGAAGCGCATTCGAACACATGTGAGAAGAAGCGTAAAGACCCGATTACTCGCGTATTTCTTCCAAGTCCCACGTCTACGTAGATTCCGGGGAATTTTCAATTGTTACATCTCTATATCAAAATACCTTACGGTGGTTCTTGAAAAGGGAGACTCGAAAGCCGATTAAACTTATCGCCTGAAATTATTGCGCTCGCAGCGGGATCTAACGGTGTCGATTATTTGATTCATATTTATATAAATATCTAACACTAATGAACATAATTAAAACCGATAAATTTCGTCGATATTAATCGATTCGAATATAAATCGAGAATATAAGATGAACCGGTACTTACAAATTTGAGACGTTGTACAGATATCGTCTGCAAGTGCAGCGCACGTACCTACATTTTGAGCCATCGATCAATGACGAAATGTGGGCCGATATCTCTGAACGAAAACACCTACTAAGAAGATCGACGTACAAGGCATGAATAGGCTTTCCATAATCTGAGACAAGTCGAGATACAATTGGATTAGTATCACAACAAGTTTCTCAATCATGGAGCTTCAGTACTGGCATGAGATGTCTCGACACCTGTCATTCCAGCAGAATACGTCCACAACTTCTTAGGAATTTGATCATAGTTATGAAAATAAACGCAACTTGCTGGAAATTAAGTCATGGTCTTTCATAAACAAGGTTCAAGGCAAATAAATATAACGCCGACCACTCTTCACTCATTGGTAGTGGCCCTCTGATATTATCTTGTGAAATTGAAAGTGATTTGTCACAAATTGATTCAAATGTGGATCAGTTTTTGAAACAAACAGTCGTAGTCCTAAAATGGACGTCCAATGGAAAATTCAACACGGGGTTGTTGTACATTGGTGGTCTAATGGACATCTGGAAAGTCCGGTGTATACGTAGCATTAGACGTCCAATGGTTGTACATATTCTATTTAGGTATATGCCGATATTTGCAGTTACACTATCACGGTAGCTTCCTAGTCGCGATGTTTGAGTCTTTAATCACTTTTAATCGAAACTTAAATTGAAGTTGTTAAATATATGTAGTATATCGTTCAGACATTGTTAACATTCACGGTTAGTCCATTCATGGCTGGCTTTCCGTACTTGTGTTCTTATCATTTAAAATCTCCTTGATGTTCCCCAAGTTTCTAAAGAGCAAATCATGCGATTCTGCAATTTCAAGGGCCGCAATCCAATTAATCCGTACAAACCGAAAACATGAACAGAGAGCAGGTAAATGGTGTGCGTAATATCGCCATGAGTCTTGAATTTTCGACTGAATTGTGGATACGAGACGAGTACAATCTGACTGGTGTCCATATATATAGGTTTGTATGCAACATGCATGTACTGATTTTCAATTATGTTTCGCGATCATTTTCCGCAGCGGGCAAGTAACGTCGAGGGGGCACGAATCGAGGCACTCCAAGTGTAGGTATAAAAAGTAAAGTCGATGTAAAATGAGCAAGAGGCAATATAAGTGCTCGACTATCTATTCAATTATCACCTCGGTACGGTCGCGTGCATGCAGGCAAGTATGTAACGTACGTTAATCCCGCTTCACGACTTCCGGCCATTCTCGGCTTTGAGCGACGTGTCCTGTGACGTCGGGCCGGGGCGCGCACCGACTTCACGGATGCGCGATCGCTTTAACGCCCGCCTCGACCGACGTTTTAATGCCTAAATTATATAGGTAAATTGCTTCCATTCGCGACTCTACCTTCTGCGCAGCCCGGGGCATTCGCTCATGCACGTATATAGCCGCCCTCCGTACCCGGAGCCACCACGATTTTCGATTTCTTCCTGAGATACTGGGCATTAACGCACTTAACGCGGCAAACGAATGTAAGAGCGGCTGCTGCTTCTATTTACCGAGAGGCGCGAGCGTAATTGTGCGCGTGATGCTTTTATAGTGCCTCTCGTATATATATATGTGTGTGTCATACGTCATTCCGGTGAAACACATAATGTAATATGGACGTGTAATAAAGCAGAAGATGATCATATTGGATACTCGGGTAATATGCGCCTGTAATATATGTTGGAAGTGCTACAAGTGGAGTAAGGGTACTCGTATAAAATACTGCGTTATTTAGCGATGCATGTAATGAGTGCATAGTAAACCATGCTCATTAAGAATTATAACTAGAGGAGGCGAGGTTATCCGCGGCTTTCAATATGTATGCTAAAAAAACGCCTATAAATTATCCGAAAATTGACTACCTCGTTGCTAATGAAAATGAGAGTTATGTCTGATGAAAGGGAAGTGCTTCTGTATATATGTAGAGATTCCTTGGAGAGATTTCTCCCACATAGTTGACGCGAGATTTTTTATATTTTCGAGTTGTTTCGGTCAAAATTTTGTCAGTTTTTGAATTTACAATTACGTCCATTAACAATTAACAAAACTTTAATTAAACCAACATAGAATATACTCCGAACGCATTCTCCAACATTAATGACTTTCATTAACGAGAAATCTCCTCGATTCAAATCTCCTTAAAGCTCTCGCCCGAGACGCGACTTACGACTTGCGTAATTACAATAAAACTCGAAAGCAAGCGCGTGTAGAAAATAAAAGCCTCGCGCGGCTTGCTTTCGCACAGTGCCTACATTCATCGAGCGTCTCCCAAGTTAAACCCTACCGAACGGCGATCTGATTTATTAATGACTTTCGTACTAGCCTCTCATGTGTATTTACTTAAAATACAAATGCGTGAATCATTACTCATGCCGCATAATATACGCCGCGTGCAGACTTCCGAGCTTGCAGTTGGCTTGGGGTCGAAGACGTACCCGGAAGTGTTTCTCAAACAGCACGGATCATTTTGCAAATCAGTGCCGGGGATCTGCTATGCGCGGCTAGTTGGAATTATTTATGGCGCATGTTTATGAAAATGAAGCCTACGGCATGCTAAGAGGCACAGAGGCGATGCCGTAACTCTATTACCTTTGGCCATACGTTCCCCCGGCCATACGTAGAGAACAGCCTCGGCCCTGGCCTTTACCACCACACGAGCGCGCCTTATTTCTGCCTACTGCGCATGCAAACGTTAACTTTTCTCTTCGGGACAGAGGCCGTAAACATTCCGCCTTAAACAATTTTCATGTTTCTTTAAAACGAATGTGTTAAACCTTAACGCTGACCTAACGCGAATGGCAGAATATTGACTCTTGGGTCATCCGTCGAGCTTTGAAAACAATATTCTCCACAGTCTTGCATCGACATTTGATGACTTTCGGAATTCTAAAAATCATTTACTTTCCTCATTCCCAAATAACTCGTAAATCGTTTTTCAGCGTCATCTAAACAAGAATGTTGATATTACAGTGTGTTTACTGCAAGTTTCCAGGTGTTTGCAATGTACGAAGCACCTTTCTTGCCGACGTTTCGCAAAACATTGCAGTTTATCTCATCAAGGCTGGTAAGCTGTCTGATAGTGAGGAGTTCCACCTAGCACGATGTAACGAAGAAAATTTAGCAAAAAACGAATGTGCACCCGACTGAGACGGTTATTGGTATCATGAAAACTCTATACGAATCATTTTGTCAGTTGAACCTAATTGTCAGAAAATTATCATTCACTCGTTTTATTGTCATTAAATTCATACCTTTAGCAACCCCTTTTTTAACATGTAAATGGTTTTCATATTTTTTTATACGAGTAAACCAGTCAGTTTCTTAAATAAAGTTAGCACATCAGCACTTTCATCGATCACTTTTACTTGCCACCAAGATTAAATAATTACTCATCGACAAAAAGTATACTTTCGTCATGTATAATATGCTCTTTCCAAATTACTCGTGCACCTATTTCTATAAGCGGTCCGTTGGAATTTCATCCCTTCTAGACCCCTTCAATTACAGATAGTATATTTATCATCACGAGGAAGATGAATGTGACAATTTGTATTCGCCCACTGAAACTGAATCCACCTGAATGACATTTCCTGTAATTCACATTGAACTGACTTAAGTATTAATCTATGTTGAGTTTTATTTCCTACCTATGCTGGGAATTTATTAGGAAAAATTCATTAACTTGCAAAATATTGAAAACTCCTAATTAAATTGGTTTCCGATGGTTTCTCATTAAAGGAATTCAATCGCACAAACGAGCATTTTATTATAATCATATATTTAAATGAATTATGAACATCCCTAAAAACTGCTTTAGGTCACGATTTTTGAAGAATTAACGATAAAATAATCTCAACAAAACGTAACGTTATACGCGTCATTTTGATTTTGAATATTTTATTTAAATTTCCCCCTAGACGCCAAATATCGTACTTTTATATCATATTTGACGTCATATAAAAACGTACACTTGAGTACAATTACGTCTATGGGAAAATTGCCCTTTGTTTTGAATTGGTGCGTAAAATATGCACGCGCGTAGCCGTGCGCGTAAGTATACGTGATTCACATAGGCCGTCAGAGCCGTAAGCTAAAGCAGGTATACCAAGGTATACCTCAGTATATACATATATATACATGAGGCGTACTCCATGAGGGAGATAGAACGAGGTAGATAAGAGGAGATACGGTTCGGTTTAAGGAAGCGGTTAATTACCAGAAGATATTACTGAACCGGTGCCGTGCCTCGAGGGCCTGCGCACTTCAATATTTCGATGCGATTCGTGCCTAGGAAAAAATATAATTTTTCCTTCCATTGGCTTGACGTATTTATGACTCGCTGGTAAATTTTTCCAATGACAATAAGAAATATCAACGAATAAAATACAGAATAAAAATAAATGATCCACACCTCTTTGTGAAGTCTTTAAAAACATCCGGAGATGTGACTTTAAAAATTATTATTTCCTTTCAAAAGTAAATTATTTTAATTAATGATGGTGCTGCATATATATTGATTGTTGAAAGCAAAATTTCACACAAACAAAAAATACGGCAACATTTTTAATAATAATAATAAACAATTATTTCAAATGCACCTACAATGTCTCGGAAAAGCAAATTATATAGCCAAGTAATTATTAAAGCAATACGCTTCTTGGAAAAATTCAAATTGAATTTACGTATTTCATTGTTAGCCTTAAGCGATCTTCGTATTAGATTTCATAATCACGAAAGAGAATATTGAATTTCAATTCCGCGAAGCGTACGTATCTATCATGTATATTTTCATTAACTATTCAGATATACTTAAACAAAAGTAATTTAATAAAAATCAATGCAGTATATTCGATGTAATTGGTTTTCAGTACATCCAGTCACCGCAAATAGAACAATCAGAATAATCTATTATGATTATATGCATGGACTTCCAGCTAAGAAATGATTACAATCTTATTGTGAATGAAATCGACCAAGTGCGGGATAATTGAGTAATACACACTGAGAAATATTCTCTGATACTCCATCAAGTTGAGTGTTTAACGAAAGGTTGTTTATGATAATGAAAAAACACAATAAAAATCAAAAGTTATTACTCGACAATGCAACAACTGACGCTAATCGAGTTCCGCAAGTATATATATATTTATTGACAACTTAACGTCGTAATTGATTGAAGCAATTTTTATGTTGGGAATATAACGATGCCGCAGGTATTTTACGAGAAAAACTTTTGGTCGAATTCCCTAAAACTTGAATCAAAACAAAGTTTACCCCTCTTGATCAAAAGTCTCAGTGGACTCTGTGACTCTGAAAGTCGTCACTTTTAAAGTGTAATAGGTGATCAACGATAAGAAAATATTCGCTTTCTTCTCTCCTGCATACATAGAATGGCATTTTTCCTAAAATGTGTGCTTTCTTGGGGAACTCGGGGAAACGTGAAAACGCAATTGACGTTTTTACTGATGGTTTAATTACTTTGGCAATGTTGTTTTTTTAAATGTATTGCAAGAGAATGAACAATTTTGGTGTCGGTTTTTGGAATGTTCCTACATTTGTTAGTTCTGAATTTTTGTAGTTACGTGAGTAATGTTAAATATTTTCGTTAATCTCGTATAGTACTATTTTGTCGTTTTTCATAATCAAAGGTATTTGAGTAAATCCACAGAATGGATCGATGTCGTTTTACTCACAAATTTATTCGTTTTAATGATAAACTAGAAATTATATTCGACTGCTTTTATTCCTTTAGTCTCCTCGGGTAAGCAGTATGCTTTATTTCTTGATTTCAACAATGGATTAATCTTAATTTAGTTTATATTATTAATGCAGCTTCTTTCAATAGTGGAAATATAGTACGTGATGCCACATGCGCATCAAAGTGGTTTTTATACGATTTAACAGGTTTTTTTTAAATTTATGATTTCGAAATTTTAATCAAAATTCACATGTTAAGATTTTAAAATTTTTGTTAATTTTCCTTGATAAGCAAATTCTAAAAAACCTTTTTTTTATCATTATTCAGGAAACTTTGAAACATATATTTATGAAAATTGGGATAACAGTTTTCGGGATCGCTAATTTAAACTCATGTTTTTGTAAATTCAAAATTACGAATTCAAAATGGCGACAAAAATTATTAAATATTACTGAATTTTTTAAATCTGCGTACAGATTCGTAATCGTCGATTCTGAAATCCGTGAATTTCAATTTTCACGAAAAACCGGTTCATATGAAAAATGTGTACCCCAAAGTGTTAAAAAAAGGAACAAACGGAAAAAAGTGTGAATATAGCTAAAGATAAAAATAAAAATAAATACATCGACAAAAACAAAATGAAAGACATTTTTTGATAAAAAAAATTTTTTTTCATGATTGAAAGTCTTGGAAGACTTACACAAAAAATAAGATAGTTATTCTGCTTTCATTTCGAAATATTGACCGACAATTGTATCGCAGCATCGAAAGTTAAAAGAAAAAACTATTTTCTTGTTCGCAGCCGTCCATCTCGCTTTAAATTGCATAGAGTGAAACTTCCCTCTTTGCTCTATTTGGGAGTTATTCGGGGAATATACACTCCAGAAAGAATGAAATGGTAATAAAAACAGAGTGAAATTTCACTCCAAGAAATTTGGAGAGATATGGTTTCACATTTCATTAGATAAGGTAATACCGTCGTTAAGATTCTACTTCAAAGTTCAAAATTGCATTCCGAAATCAAAATGTTTATTTTCATTTTACGAATAATTACCAAATGTTTATTTGAGACGACAGAAAGAAATTATACATCCCAGCTCTAGGGAGTTTAAAACAGCAGCAATAAATTGAACTGAATCAATCGAAAAAAATACAACATAATGAAAATTGCGAATTTCATTTACAAATTCAAAATTCACGCGTATAAAACTCTTCTCTTGAGTTTATAATGAATATGTGACATTTCAAAATTCTCTTTTTTTCTGCAGGAAACCAAAAAACTTTTCGAAACTTTGCTTAATTATATTCTTCGCAGAGTATAGGTGCACAAGTCGCTTGCGAGTGTCTGTTTAATTCCCCGCATTTATTTATTCCGTCAAAGCGATTTCCTGTATAACGTCGAAACAAAAGTAAGTTAAATAAGTTGCAGCAATAAAGTGAGAACGTTACGTGCTCGTTGTCCGTTATAATTAATTTTATACAATTTTCTCGATTACAGCACAGCGTCGACATCGTCGACGCAGCTCCGCACCGCCGCCGCGGTTTGGTCTGGTCCGAAACGGGAAACTTGCACGATTGTTTTGAAACGAAAGTAAATTCAATTCAGCGGCTAATTATCGCCAGCGAGTAAAGTTGTGAATTAAACTTGTAATTGGCTTTCGCTTGATTCGAAGAAATTGCACTAAGCTCTCCCATACTCTGCTCTCTCTCTCTCTCTCTCTCTCTCTCATTCTTCCTCCCTCCTATCCTCCGTATCTCTCGCACTCGCACTCTTGCCTCCCCCTCATCTCCATCTTTCTCTTTCTATCTATCTATCTATCTCTCTCCCTCTCTACGTGACCTGCGCGTGAAGGTCGCCATAGGACCGACGTTCTACGCGCGATCTTGCACGAACAAGACTGAAAGTATAAATGCACGTTTACGGACTTCTTTAAGTCGTTTATTCGTTAATTAAGATGATTCCGCTAAGACTGTGTTTTGCGACTTCCATTCATACAGATTTTGTCATTATCATGTATGTTCCAAAGTAGAACTAAAAGCTATTGGAATGTATATGAGCAATTCTTGGGGGGTCTCCGCAAAATTTCAGTAGTAACAGACAGAAAATATAAAGATGTATTTATAGTAATAGTTCCAAGTAATAAAATAATTAAATTCTCGAAATTGAAGAATTTGAACTGATCGCAAGAGGATTCTCCAATTCAAGTAATCAACATTATTTTTTATATTACATTTATACTTGAAAATACCAAATTATATATGAATATATCAAAAAGTGACTATAGTTGCTTATAGACGGTGTATGATTAGAAAATAATAAACGAGAATTACTTGCGAAAACGAAAAGAATAATCGAAAACATTAGCTTTACATCACGAAAAACCGTTTTTTATAATTGTTTAGGTAGATATCACATAACTTGTCTGTTCTGAGTTTTTGCAAACAGGTAGCGAAGATACTCAACAGAAACGTCAAAAAACACTTTTTGAGTTAATTTCAAAGAATTAAAATTTCGAATCGTTTGTACTTTCTTTATTTCAACAATCGCTGTAAAGTTTATTCAAAACAGCTACGTTTCGTTTTTTTTTTTTGAAAATTTGCTTTGTCCAAAAATTGTTTGGATAACAAATTGGAAAAAATCATGTGCCAACGTTTCATTGAATCTTAAATGATAATCTATTTGGAGAGGTTCGGGCTTTTGATGACCGTTCGATTCAATATGGAATGCCTCATATAAAAATGAAAAAATCATTATTGAACGAAATAAGAAATATTGTCTTAGGTAATTTTTATTACAAGAAACGAAGAAATCGCGTGCACGCAAACAGCCGATATATATCATGCTTTCTATCTGTCTAGCCTACATGCTCTCGCCTTAACGAAATGTCAAATGTCCGAACGTGAAACACAGTTGTAAAATCGAGGCACACCAGGACGAACAAATCGTAGATCCCAGGTTCAGATTCGAACCGGAAAAACGTGCTGCCGTACCCTGGATCGGTAGTCGAACATTCGAACACGATGCAACGAGTGAACTTCCATGCTGCATAAATTACAATCGCGTTAGTAAATTAACGCCCGATCCGTTCGGACGAACCGTTAGTTCGCGGTACTACTATACTATAGCCTCGGGGTCTAACGAGATCGTTGACACGGGATTGGGTCCGGCAATAAAAAAAAAAGGATGAAAATCACAGGGTAACAACGACGAACACTCGCGTGACCGAGGGGGCCCCCCCGATTCGCGCCGCCCTCGTGAAATAAAAAAGGAGCCCGATGGGAATTTCAATAGCGCATAAAAATGAGATGTTTAAACGAAAACAAACAGATAAGCGAGGGTCGGCGGCGGGTGTTGCCATTTAAATTGTAATTTTCCGTACATATCTAGGAAGGATCGCGTGTTCGTAATGTATGCGCATCTCAAGACGTTTCGTGCACGACACTGTCAGCTGTATATATATGTACCTATACGGTAACGTACACCCGTGCTGCGCTACCTTGCACGTTCGAGGTGCCGGAGTACGACCCACGACTGAAATTGAAAAAAGAAATCCACCTCGACTTCGAATATTCGAATTCGTACATATATAACGGAATTGTTCGGCGAAAGAAACAATTTTCTCACAGTGGATATGCTAAGAACCTTTTTCAACATCTATCTTCTTATTTATATGTACCCGATCTCTTTTTATTCTAATTCTAACGGCAAATATTCGATCTGTCACTGAAATGTTTGCAAATAATAAGTACTATTATCTTTCCCACGGTATTATTATACCGTGGTCTTTCCCTCATTTTAAGTACAGTCTTTATACTTTGAATAGTCTTACTCCCTCTGTTTTAACTTTTTCCTCTCTCTCCCTCTCTCTATCTTTCTTCGTGAAATGTTATCTTTCAAGACAAGCTTGTGTTGTCCAGTTGAGTCTGATTATTATGCGCACAGAACGCGGAGAAGGAAGGCAACGGTACACTTTTCTATTTCTCACATGAGGATGAGGAGAAACGTTAAAATAAGGGGATGCCTACTATTATATTACTATAGTCGAAATTTGGAAGGTTTTAGACTTCTTTTTTGTATATATAGAACGCGAACAATCCCAACTGTTTACCTGATCCTCTATCCCTCGTGTACACTTACTTCATAACGGTAACTCAACATAGGTTTTTGATACGTATCCTCCACCATTTTCAAAAATCCAACCGCACCCGCCATAAACCAACGCTTTTAATAACGCAGCCGCAGCAGAGGGCGAATATTAAACGATGATCCCGCATCGACGCATCCTCATTGTTAACCTCTGCCAACCGAACTCTAATAACCGATTCCAACAATAAATTGCGAGCTCCGTTAAAGCCCAGCTATATACGATCGGAAATATTTCCCAGCCCCGGCCAGCCAGCTACGGCGGTTCCACTTACACGGCTGCCATTCGATAAAATTAAGAAAGTTACGCGCCACTTAAAAATTCTCAGCAACAGGAAACTCGTATATTTAGATAGAAGAGAGATTTCATTTTCTGAGGGGGACGCGGGGAGGCACGGATCCTTCTCCGATGCTCTCTCCCTTTCTCTCATTCTTGAAGTGGTATAATGGGAACTCTCGCGAGATGAGACGTGGGCGCAATAAAACGACGTATAAAATAATTGGCTGTAAAGTTCTGGCCGAGTTGGTTCGTATAAGGAAGAGAAAAGGGGAATCGCGACGAAGAATGGGGCAGGTGAACCATAACCTCCCCTCCGCCCCCTTTCCACAACCGGTGGGGCCCCGCGCTCTGTCTCACTCGCTTCGACCCGCCTGTGCCCCGAGTCGTAAATTCCGCCAAATATTTTATTGTGTGACAATTTTCATAGTAATTGTCATTATAAATTGCACGGCCTTATTTATGCCCCGTTCGTCCATAGTGGGTGGGATGAATCGGGACGTATTGGCCGTTCATCCCGGTATACGCGCGGAACGTTGGGGGGATGTTGGCAGGAGGGATTAAAAAAAAAAAGAAGGAAGAGTCGCACGAAACGATTATCTCGTGAGCACTTGTCCCTATGCTAACGAGCGAGCCTTATAAGAAGCACCGCGCGTAAATCACGGGCCAATGAGATTTTCGCGGAGGTTAAGGTTGACGAGGGACGTGCAGGAAGCGGGGTCTACGGAAGATCCCGTGTAATTTCTCATGCGCCCGCTGAAATATTAATTAACGGGATTCCCTAATGGAACAATAGCGATGAGAGGGAGTATCCGGGGACTGCGAACGATGCGACATCGACGAAAATTTGACGGTGCAAGATAACACGCGAATTTTGATTTTCTGGAGAATTCATACCTGGATAATTAGGAAATTTTACAAAGTCGCTACTAATTATTTTATGAACTCGACTTTTTCTATTTTTTGATGGGACCAATGTTTTTTTTTATACTAATTATTTAGTATAATTGATAAAATACGTGTAATTACTGTATAACTTAATAGTTTGTTTTGTTAATTTAAGCACTTTACATCGTATATGCATCAACATAAATTTTCATTTTTGAAAACCAGAGGATTTCAAATGGGCGAATTTTCTTTCGATTTCGTTGTTTAAACTCGGGGGATTTTTAGGGCAGGGAATTTCCCCGATTTTACTGTAAATAATTCAAAATTTTTAAATGACGAATGGGAATACGACGGACGTGGAAATCAAAATCGTGCGTTGTTCAACATTTTTTGTTCGTCAAATGCGTTTACTGAAACTCTTTCCTTATTCATAATATGATTGCGTCCAATATGATGCCTCAGTTGATAATGATCCTGACAAATTTCAAAATTGATTAAACGGAATTAATTAAGAACAATAGCCAGTATATAAAAAAAATATTTACTTTACTAAGAACACAAAAATGAAAGTATTTAATAAAACTTAATTTATACTTATTTGTTCAAAATTAAAAACTCCAAGAATTTTGCTTAAATTTTTTTTTTTACTTCGACTGTCATGAGGTCATTTAAATGTAAATTTTTTTTTCTATTATTACTTCTGTAATGAATTATGCGATGGAAATTTTTTTAAAGAGCAACAAAATTTAAATAAATTATACGAATGTTATCATTATCATTAATAATGATAACATTCGTATCAGTTATAATAAAATTGAGCTCTGTTTTTCAATTTTTCATTGGAGAGTTTGTTACTAAATTGAGAGCATTAAAAAAAAAAAATTAGCAAATACAGACTATAATACGCTTTCAACAAAAGCAAAGTTTAAATTTAAGAAAAATACGCTTGTTTCAGTAATTCCGTTTAATGTTTAATAATATTGTTATGTGAAAATGAACGGATAATTCCATACCATTGTATACAGAGTACATGAAGTTACTGGTAATATAACTTGATTCGTTTGAATTACGCATTTCTAGTATGCAATCACTGTTGATTAACATAGTTACCGAATATGTGATATTCGTTTATGTTTGACTCGCTTTTATACATGTAGTATTACAGATAACGCGTGTGCCGGAACTAAATGAGATACAAATAATAGTGATACCGTGCCAGGAACCGTAGAGCGTGCAAGACAAATGAAACACATCAATTGGTTTTCATAAAAAATCTTAATCTATTATATGTTTCTCAAAAGTGACGAAATGGCGACCTAATTAAAGATATCGTGTAAAATTCCTTAATGATATTACGAAAATTCCTACTTTAATTATATAGTAGTATCAAAGGGTTGAGAAATTCCCTTTGACTAATTATCTCAGTTTGTGGGTAAATTGTAACCGGCAAAATTGATAACTGCATAATTTACATCTTGTTTTATTTATTACACATAATTCCCGCATGTGATATATTCATGCAGGAAAATTCCGTGTAGTTCAATGTGTAGTTTATTATCCAGTTGATGCCTGATATAACAACCTTTTCTCCAAAATATAATTGAAACAAAAAAAAACCGTGGCATATACTTTCAATCTCCTTCCTGATTTCGTCCGGGCATAAACGCTGAATTATCATCAATAATGCAACATCATCATACGTGAATTATCATTATGTTAAGAAATTAATAATTAAAAAATATTACGACATCTCGAAAAACATATCCAATTGTCCATTTAGCCTTTTTGGTCGAGTTTGAGATCTGGTCATTCCTACATCGAATGTTGTGACAATAACACGTCCCGATCTAGACTGTAAAAGTGATAATCGACCCAGATGATGCCGAACGTTCCCAGGAAAGACAGCTCCGACACGTAGTTGTGACAGCGAAGACCGTTGCCTGTTATTCGCGGCAAGAATAACCGAAGCGAGGAGCGTAAATCAACGGCGTCTCATGGCTGCGATTCTGTATACGGGGAGGCGAATTTGAAGCAAGTGTACACGGAGCGAAACCGGGGGTGCGTTAAATGATCTCATTAGCACATTCCTGGTCGTCCGACTCTTCGCCATGTGTCAACCGAAGTCGAGTCACCCTTCCAAAACCGTAAGTGCCGAGTCGCTGTTGCGTAAATAACCTCTTGTTTCGAATCTATACTGTCGCGACGCTGATTTTTGGTACACGAATATTATAGAAGCGACGACTTACGTAAGGCATTCCTCGTACGAATTTAGCGCCAGTCTTGAGCGAATCCCCACATTATTATGTTTGGTAAACAAGTACTGACGTGGGAGTTTTGCAAAAAAACCTATGGTATATTTTCATGAGTTTGTGTGTACGGTCTACGTTTTTCGACGATTCGTTTAATGATTTTGAAAGTGTTTTTGATGGAGTTGAAAGACACGAGATACAAGACGTTGTTTTGTTTTTAACAACGATGTTACAATCAGGAAACAACCGGAAAGTATGTCTTTCAATTTCTGAGACAATAATTTATAAACGAGGACGTTTGATTAAAGGACATTTGATTAAATTACCCACATCTAAACTTTAATACCATCTACTGAATCAGTATCAGTCACCCTGGTAGAAATTGCTCCTAAATAGTGCCCAGTTTTTGGCTAATAAACTTGTGTACTAGCCAGTTTGTCGACAATATCTTATTGAAATCTGGCCACTTTCTTAATGGAAATGTAACGATAGTATGGATATTTTTTAGATAACTTTTGTAGATAATTTTTGGACAGTTTCTGTCCAGTTTTTGGCTACAAATATTCCTAATATCTACTCATTTTTTGTCCAGTTTTTAAACCAGAATTTGGCTAATATGTTCATTTTAACTGGACAGGTATGCACGTAACATTTACCCATTTATTTTATGTGCATATATTTAATTAATTTTATTGTACAGTAATTAGACAGGATATTTTTATACATATTTTGAATAATTTTACTGAACAGTTATTAGGCAAGATTTTTAGCCAAAGCTGTGGA
>JAPYZR010001670.1:0-25421 GCA_030522945.1 Trichopria nigra
TTTTTTTTAGTGGTTGCGAGATGCGCCCCCCCCCCCCCCCGCCCTTCTTTTATTTGCCTCTCTATGGACATTCGTAACAATAATAAACAATTATGATATTTCATAATCATTCTAGTAGTTTTATTAGTTTTTGAATATGGCAAAAAGTATATTAAAGTAAACACAAAATCAACAACTTTTGTACGTTCACAAACGAGTTTTTACGTATAGAAGTAAATATATGGTAATTTTTCATTTTAAAAAATGTCTATGAAATGTCGACTTTTTGCGCGTTTTTCGTACTCGTTTAATTTAAAGATGATTACAGTTTCCATTATTTACGAAAATTAACTATTTTTGGTCACTTTAAAGTTTATTTTTTATCGCCAATGAATATCAGTATATTGTTAAATTCTTCAATGCCGGCATTATTTCGTTCAGTTTCATCTACATATATTATATATATATTTCTTCTTTTGAGCACTATATGTTTATAAATGTTTAAAATGTTGCTATTTTCTACAATTCTTTGTCGTTTTGATTATGTCAGTTGCCTTTGATGTTCCGTAACGACGATCTCTTGTAAATTTCTCTTTTTTATCTGAATTGCATATTTTTAAATGTCTATCTTTCCTATGCAGGGTATTTATATATATTTAGGTATATGCTAACCTATATATATGACGTTGCCCTAGTAGAAAATGAGTCCAGTTTTTGGCTAGTTTCTATCCAGTTTGCTTTTTTCCCATATTAAAGGTATAGGGTAACTGGCAATTGTTAAAACCACTTAGTTTTTTATATATTTCTTTGATGCGTTGATTTTTATTACGGTTAAAAATAATGTATATACAAATGATATAAATCACATTCATTAACTTATTTATATGGTGATCATATGCGCGCGACGATGATAACGATTAAAATGAACTGAAATCATTTCTTTAATTTCGACCATTTTGTTCGACAACAATAAACTGTATATGGATTTTCCCCTATACCACGGAGAAAATTTTTCTTGTACCATATATCATCATCAGATTACGTTTTGGGGACGGACTATTTCGTCATGAGAAAAATAGGCATTATTTATGGAAAAAATTACAACATTTTTTGGAATGTTTACTATATCAGTATACTATTTGTATATTATATTAATTGTAATTTTTCTCATGTCGAAAGTCTCTCATCAAAAGGCCATCTGATGATATGGTATAAAATTTACAAGAAAATTTTTACATTTTAAAATTCACTTGAAGATTATAAGTTCGTTACATTTTTTGCTTTTTGCCACTCGTATGGAATAAATGTTACAATTCATAATGTAAAAATAGGAAATTTAATCTAAACTATCGTTAATCCCTTGTAAAAATTTACTACTGAATGCCTTAAATTACTACTGCGCGCTACTAGTTTTCAGCAGTGTCACTATTTTGAATTCAGTAGCGACACTACTGAAAACTAGTAGAGCGCAGTAGTAAGTTAAGGAATTCAATAGTAAATTTCTACAAGCCCTTACGGAAATGTACACCAAAAAAGATTGTTCGGGGTCCGAAATGACACCCAAGTCGGTGTAAACACTAAAAAAATTGGGGTTTACACCCAATTGGAACATACTTTTTTCTGTGAGGGAGGGATATACAAAAGAGAATATTGTATATATATGTGTGGTATAAATTTTTCATAAACCCACAAAAAGTTGATATATATATATATATGTACTTTGTTCGAAGTATACCAACTGACTGACACGGTGAAATGTCTGTCACCAATAATAACGGGGCACGTAAGCATTATTTCGAATTTCGATTTTCGACCCACTTTGCGAAATATCAGCCATTGAGTCGCATGCAATTTTTCGCTGTGGAGATTCGGAACGGCTCCCGGCCGACATGCGCATTAAAGCCCCGTATATAGAGGTAAACCAGTTATCCGTCGCGTGCGTTAAGCTCCGCCCTGAGTGTAACCCGCAAGGAAGGGTCGGCAAAATCATTATCCCGCCGAGGCCAATGAGCGTGGGGCATTTGCAAAATCGTGTTTTGTAAACAAGCCGTAAATGTTTATGCTGCCTCATTAAGCGAAAAAGTCGAACCTATATTGCGTCAACGCTCTCGACGTGCGCGAGACCTCCTGCGTTTCGACGGGAAATCGATATCTTTTTTGTCCGATATATATATATATATATATATATATGGGACGGAAAGGGTATATTAATACCCCCTTAAAGAACGATTTTTTGTTTTACTACAAATAAGACACTATTTTACAATTATATATATTTATTACAAAAGAGAGAATACCTATAAGTATATATATTAGACGGATCACGATTCGATTTTTTTATCATTTTTATTTTTCAGGAGAATTGTCATGTACAATGAAACGGTAAGTATAATAACATATAAATATTTTTTTGTTACAGCCTATATATAATAATATCATCTATTTTCATAATATATTACTTCTTTACAAACCTGAAGGGTTGCACTGAAAAATATGACAAATTTATCAATAAAAATAATATGACAATTTCATTTTGTAGTCCCCTTCAGAAAATATATATTGTAAATGTTTAAAAATTCATTACTGCGATTAATTCACCTTTAAAGATGTTTTATGAAAGGGAAGATCTGCTAATCCCTTCATATTCTTAACTGAGCGTGTCACTTGCAATCGGTATATTAATTTTATTTACAAAACATAAAGAACTTTTCCCGCGTCAACTAATACAACTATTTTGTCCAGTTTTGTCCGTGGTTTGAAACAGATAGTCATTCGTTATGGTCTCGAAAAAAAAAAAAAAATGATAAAAAATGTTTCCAATTTTGCAGTATTTTATAAAATAAAATCAGCCATTTTGTTTTTCTATAATACATGGAAGGAAACATATAATGTTGACTCCGTAAATCGACAGAGTGCAGTAAAAAAATACTAAGATATACGTATGTTTCGTCGTCATGATTATGTTTCTCGTTTTTGATTTAAATATGAAATGAATGTATTTTGACGATAACAATAAGCACAATAAGTTTTATGTGTACTGATTAAAATATATGCGTACAACGTCAAATATTTTTCAATTATTTTCTTCGCGTTATTTTACGCTAAAATTTGAATTTGTATACTCTACTGCGTTTATCAAAGATAATTATTGGAGTATTCTCTTCATATCACTCGAATTTCCCTTATCGTGATAAAGATTATCAACTTGTATCGTTAAAGCAATTTGTCCAGAATTTTCTTGTAGACTTCCTGGTGGAAATTTCTTGTAAACGTTGAGGTTAATGACACACATTGAAGCCCTCATTACCCTAGTAGAATTTTTAGCATATATCATATAAAGGGTTCACGTTTCAATTCACGCTTACAAATTGATGATTTAAGCTGTGGCCTACTTATCTTGATATATGTTACGCTAAAAATTCTAATAATAGGGCAAAATACGTGATGATAGTTTAATTTCAAGTTGAACAGTTGAATTAAATTGGAATAGAACAGATTCCAAAATGCGTAGAAAATAATATTGTACTCCGAAAAAAATGTCTTGTTGGAGTAACGCCATATCTCTGGTAGAAATTTGTCCAGTTTTCTGTTACACTGCCTATAGTAATCCTATATATCTTTAACATGGGAAAAAAGCAAACCGGACAGAAATTAGATAAAAACTGGGCTCATTTTTTACTAGGGATACTGTCGCGGATATATACACGCTACTATAAACATTTTCGTGTAAATCAGGAGCATGATTGTGTGAACTTAAGGTTGTCCCGGTTGTTCTAACAATACTTATCTTTCCATGTAACTGAAAATAACGTGAATAGCTATAATAAAGTTCGATATATATAGTATAATACCATTCGACAGTGATATGATAGTAAACAAAAACGAAACAAATGCATATGTCGAATTAAAAAATGCATTATTCGCAGTCATTCGGTTGAGATGAGAAGTGCTGAAATGCCAAATATTCGATCAGGAGCAAATTTATTACGAGATTGTTCGTCAATATCACGTTCATAATATTATGTATTATATTTAAAATATGGAGCGTTAATCATTTGTTTACTTTTCACAATAATCAACTGATTTATTTATTCCAATTTTTAATTGTACCTTATTGATGTTTCCAGATTTAACTTTCGTACAACAGAACGATAAAACGAGAAACGCATGCCGGAATTACAAATATTCATTCATATACCCCTAGGAGAAAGTTCTAATATATAGTTTCTCTTTTGATATTTATTGTATATATCTGCTACCATATCTACAAAATAATATACTTTTCATTCCTACAAAGAAATAATATTTTTAACGATGTTTGTAATTATATATAATTTTCCTGCAAAGAGTAAACAATTCATTCGATTATATAGAATATAACAAAAATTGGTTTACAATAAGAGAACGGAAATATCAAAAACGTCGTTAAAATAAACATAAGCAACATTTATTGAACTTTCAGATAAAACTATGAAGCATTTATGATGCACATACAAAGCTCTCGAAATCGTAATGGTAAGACGTTATATAATATTGAAAATTATTAGAAATTGAATGGAGTAATCGTGTTGAGATATTTGTTGACAGTTTTAATATTTCGTAATATTCATAAATAACAAATACCATTTAAATAAAATAATAAAAAAAAAAAAAAAAACAAATAACGACTGTCAATAGCAAAAAATTTTATAAATTACCGTATTTTGGTGAAATATCTAAAAAGATGATGAAACACGAATTAACTGATGAGATGAAAACGATAAAGACAAAGAAAAAAATGTTGAAAATACTTTCAAAAAAATAAATAAAACTTTATGAAATTAAAATTTTTATTTTAAAAGTATGTACAAAAACTGTTGTGATGAATGAAATGCAAAAAATTAAAAGCTACGGATTACGTCTCTGCTGCGCCTTACGCCTCCAACCCGTAAATATCTTATCACATTATTTTATAACGACATTTTAGAAAGAACAATAGCGATAATGATAGTATATGATTAGGCAAAAGAAGATAATATTAATTGACTTGGAATATAAAAGAAGAGGGAGGAGGTAATTCCAAAGCGACTATTCAAAAAAAAAAGAAAACAAAAAAATGAAAAAAAAAGAAAACAAAAAAATGAAAAAAAAAAGAAAAAAAACAAAAGAAAAAAGAGAAAGGAAATGCTCGGATTAGGTACAATTCATGGAAAACTTTCAGTCATTCGACGATAAATTAATGAGATTTATTCAGTACCCTTTAGATCTACACATCATCGAAAGAATTACACGACGTTTCGTGTATGATATTTTCGCAGTGACACGTTAATCAATACTGCCATAAATGGCAAACCTTAAAAAATATCTAGTCAAGAAAAAAAAAAAAAAAAAAAAAAAAAAAAAAAAAAAAAAAATAAAAACAAAAAAAACAAAAAAAAAAAAAAAAAAAAAAACTATAGAATCTACATCATTCTTATCGCGTGTTATCAATCAACAGTATAATGTTACTTTTAAAAAGTCATAATTGCGACGCAACGATTGATCTGCCCGTCGCTCCGACAAACATTACTTAAAATTTTTGCATCTTATCGGCATTTTTGCGACACCCTACCAGAAATGTAAAACCGGTTACACCAAAGTTTTGGGTTAATGCTGGATAGTAGATACTGAAGTCAGTTTGCGGCGTGATCATGAAGTAAACAAAAGCAGATAGTACGGGATTTCTATTAATATTGGAATAAAAATAAAAATTGAAGTGTAACACGACGAATTGCGTTTTCTCAAGAAAGAATAGTAATGTATTCATCCTCCAAGAGGATATACTACTAAAAATGAATAAAAGTCTTGTTTCCAGTACTCTCAAAATGAAGTATACGCATAAATTTGATCATATATTAATGGATACTAATATATACACCCTATCATTTACATAAAATGTTTTATATAACACGGCATTCGGCATATATAGTGTGTCACAAAAATGTTGATCAATATTTTTGCAGTATTTTTATGATAAGCGATTGGTGTCGACCTATCAGAAAATTTGAGCGTCCTGATTAGTTAACTTCATTTCCACACCATTTAAATTTCACCGACAGTTTTTTATTTAAAATTTAATGTGACATGGTTTCTTGAAGTATTATTAACAATGTTTGGAACATGGTTTGTGCGTTCGATAAACTAAAAATTATAAGATCAACAAATTCTATTATTAGAATATGAAATTAAATATATTCAACAATATCACAATTTTTATGTGAAACTGATACCGATAATTTTATAGGCTAAATTATTGGTATGCATTTCGAGTCTATCCCACCTCCTGTACGCTTGTTTACCTTAATTTTTTTTTTGACAAATCAAGCATGTACCTAAATTAAAGTGGTTCAACAATAATTGGCCATATATAATAATCAATGCAGTATTGGGCATATAATATACTAATATAGTTATAGTGTCCGATAACTCGTCGTCTTGTGATTATTATAATTTTACCTCATATTTCGATATCAAATCTAGATGCTGTTCCTCTATTCACAAGATCATGCTGCGAAACCACTTTTTAAATTGATGTTTAAAGTACTTATTGGTGCGATACAGCGATCAATTTCTGGTTGGGCGTACATCTGAGAGGCATAAACCTTTTCGAAGGAGATTCGGAAGTATATATAGAACTACAATCTACGCATAATTAAATATTAAATCAAAATATTTACATCGGAAAAGCGATTTTTTGAACTTTGCGAGTGTCGTCTTATCTCGCGAACTTTCATAAACGAAGTCACACATTATACCTTCTTTCGGAAAGGGTAATGGAAATTCGCAATCTCTTCGCTACACACCTCAGAGACACATCGAATACTGTCTAGCAGTTTGCGATAATTACGCTAAAACAAAGGAACAATGATAATCGTGATGAGAATATGGAGGAGCGATCCCATTTGCCGACGGAATAGCGGGTGTCCGTTGGTTTAGCATAGACGAACTTTCAGCACCGGGTGGGTTTTTAAAATTACGTATAATAAGAGAAAAGCTCAATCGCTCTCAGATTGATTTCCGTTTTGGCAATTCCCGTAATAAATTGACCAACGAACGCAATTGAGAAACATCGATTTTCCAATTCATAGTCGAAACGTAAAGATCGCCTCGGAAACAAAATTTTAAAACACGAATTATGATTAAAATCGTAGACGAGATATTTAAAGTTTGTGATAACGTAAAGCACCTATACTAAGCTCACATGAAGCACTTTGGTCGAGTTTGAAAATCTGCTATCGGATAACCGGTGAACGAAACTCCAGTTGGCGTGGAGGACGCTACCACACCGACGCTCCCGACGCTGCTGGATGAATTCGTTCTGGTCCCTGTGGACGATACTCCTGAAGGTGTCGACGATCCCACCATAGCAGCACCCACACCGATGTCACCTAAGCTGCTCGATGAGTTCGACCTGTACCCGGTAGACGAAACTCCCGAGGGTGTTGAGGATCCCACTATACCGGAACCCATGCCGACGCCACCGAGATTACTCGAGGAATTCGGCCTGGTGCCTGGTTCTTCCTTTACTGTAACAATGGACAAAATAATATGACGTAAAATTGTGCAAGTGGAATCCAACGCACGAAATATTTAGAATCGTTTTTATTTCAAATGATAAGGTGCGTGTACCCCCGATAAAATGTAAAAATTGAAAATGATGCCAATAAAACGGACATTTTTCATATTTTCAAAATTCTGAATTGAATGAATCGACTGAGAGTAAAAGAGCCTTTTTATGGAATATATTCAATTGACAATATAGTCATTTTCAATATTTCTATAGATGATGTATATTGAATGTCAACTCGTAAGTTTAAATCGGATAGTTTAATATTTAATAACTTGCTAACTAATTGTAGAGTCGACGTACGAAATAAACTGCAAATTTATGAATTTTGGATATGAAAATGATTCATTACCAGTAACGGAAGATTCGATTTCGAACCAATAGGGATACCTCATGGCCATCGAATCGTCAACAATGGAGTTGTCGTGGCTTTTGGCGCAGGCTGGTAAACTGTTGCCAAAGGAATTACTCCCCATTGAACTAGGCGCAACAGTGGTTGTACCTGGAACATCCAAGTAATTACCTTGAAAAGCTTTGCCAAATCGTCGCTATCGTCTCAAATAGTGGCCGCTTTAAAAGTACAATGGATTTGAAACTCACCTAACGTTGAACTCAACTGGTGACTATACATGTTCATCCCTGGTATCTGCATTGGCTGTATTGGTAGCTGCGGCTGCAGCTGAAATAACAATGATTAATGCTTATCAATTTGGTTAATTTTTCGAATTAACATCAATATAATATTTCCAAAAGCAGAGTGATCTTCGAATCAGAAAATGTTATTCTTTTTTTTTTTTTTTTTTTTTAAAGAGATTACCTGACAGTGGCTATAAGTTGGAAGTTGCGCCTGTTGTAAACTCCAATGACTAAAATAGAAAAGTAGTTTTCGAATTTCAAATACACGGATAGTACGTATTTTAACATTTAGAGGTTATTTTAACATTTTTGACTTTTAAATTCTGTTTTCAGATTCGGATTTAGAGCCCCCAGAAATTTATCGTGTTGACTTCATATTTACAAAAATGTGGAGATTAATAAACTTGGTGGAAAACTGCTGACCCTCTATAGGTTATATAAATAATTGTGTTTTTAGTAATGCAATTTCAAAATATGCTTTATTCCCAAGGTTTTCGAATATATAATAATTGGTTGTATTTTATTCTGTAAAAGAAAGAATGAATTATTTAAAACTTACGAGTCGTACGGGTGATAAGGTGGAGCAGGATACGATGCCTGATAATAATTTCTCCTTGCTCCAAGATGAGAATACGGATCGGAATAGATTCCTTTGTCATAGGGCGTCTTGTACGGACGCTTCATACGCCTGCGTCTTTTAAAATTGCCATTGTCGAACATATTTTCGAACCCAGGACCTGGTTAATTAATCATGTACATCCAAATATTTTGTATATATATGTATTTATATAATTTCATTCTATACCTAATTTATAGAATTTCTCAGATATATCCCAAACAGAAACAGGCGCATTGTATACTAATTTTTCAAAACATTTCATGTGAGTTTGAGAAATTTTTGTAAGTTTACCAGAGTCAACAGTGAAAAATATTAAACACAATTTAGTTGATTGATTAAAATTTCGTCTGGTGAGTCTTAAATGATGACGTTACATTACATATATAAGTATAAACTATATATAATTTCACTATTAATTTACCCATCACCAGAACTACTTGTAATGTTCCATACCGTTATGGTTAATAATTTATTCTTCATTAACACACGATAATCAATAATGTAATATATAATTAATGAAAAATCTTTAGTTGATGAACCGGTGCAAATAGGACTCTAGAGCGTCTGATGAGGTTTTAGAATATTGTCATATAATGCAAAGAATAATATTGAAGGCTTCTAATGTACCTTTACATTTTGAAAATTTTAGGTAATTCCCTCATAATAAATGCAAAAGCGATTTCGTGCTCACCCAAGGTCCAAAAATTGCCTTTTCTTTCAGCTCCACCTTCTCTCGCGATCTTGACGAAGCACTCGTTTAATGACAAGTTGTGCCTGATGGAGTTTTGCCACCCTTTCTTATTATTTTCATAATATGGAAAGTTCGTAGTGATGTACGTGTAGATCTCGTTGAGAGTTGCACGTTTATCGGGGCTAGCAGCAATCGCCATCGATATGAGAGCTACATAACTATATGCGGGTTTTGTTTCCGCGGCAGCGGTTAAAGCCGAAGCCGACGTTTTTGCGACTGTTTGTGACGGTGGTGACGTTGGTGTCGAAGTGGGCGTCACTGGATTGCTACTCGTCGAACTGTGCAGCGTGCTAGGAGACAAAGATTCTTTGATCTCGGGTAGTTGGGGATGTTGTGATGTACTACTGGAGTGAATTGACACTCCGCATGTTGGGCTGCGGTGATCAAAGGAATGATGATCATGGCGCTGGTGCGTCGGCGTCGTTATGTGAAGTGACGACGAATTGCAGGGATGATTGTCACTATCTATGTTTTTTGCGCCAGCCATGCAACTAGATTGTAGATCCGAATCAAAACTATTTGCTGAAACACAAATCAAAATTTGGATTTTGAATAACGCGTTTGTTTCGTCATTCGAAAATGCAACGATATTTAAATTCTTGTCATGTTATGATATTTAAAATAACATGTCATGTTTTCATGCGAGAGTTCACCAATCAGTTGGTCCAAGAAGATTAGAAACTGGAGGTCTTACAAGGATAATGGAGGTATAGCAAGTTACAGCCTGGGACGAAGGAGGTGCGTTAAAAACTGTGTTGGCAACCCTGGCAGGAGTGACAAAGCACAAATAGTGCTAAGATATATTACGTCATATATGCAAAATGTTGGGTGTTATTAATAATCGAGATATAAATAACTGAGAGGAACAATAAAATACAATCATTATATGTGGAGAGATATATATATATATATATACAGATAGACTGCGTGAGAGAGAGAGAGAGAGAGAGAGAGAGCGAGAGCATTCACAAAAATTGTTAAAATAAAAAACAAACGTCAAAGTATACTTTGTTTAAACTGTTCCGCATCTTTCTTTAAAGTACTCTGATTATTTTGCGAAACGTGCATTTTCCCAAGTCTGAACGAGGCACTTGCAACGTGACTCATAATATAGTTGCTGCGATTAATAACACGGGGACCTTTCAGCGAAATTCGTCGCGAGGAATACGAGGCCCACCATGCGCGATGTTTGGCACTATATACGAGAGTCGATAATCTTGGCTCGGCGATAACATGAGATTTCGTTCTGGCTACTCTCAGATTAGGCGACGTTTCCGATACGTAAGCAGGGGGTTCCAGGCAGCATTGCACGCTCGAAGCAAATATAAGACCGGATATTTATTTATATGAATGGCACGTCTTGCTCATTTGGGTATCGGTATTGGAACATTCGAGGTCAGCTTGTAATCGAATAGCTATTTTTTAAGTGTAAACAAACCTTTCCGATTCAATGGGCTGCGCGACTCAAATAGGCTAAGTGTTGCACCGATTTGAAATGGTGCAACACTTAGCCTATTTATTTCTGTGCATGTCGAGATTGTAAAATGTATAAATGTACTTTATCAATATACATGCGGATAAAGGATACTTCAGGAAATTAGTGAATAATAGAGATACGGATATTGTAACTGTATTGCATAGAAATTCAGATGATGAAATCATCATCCCCAGTGATCCATTCACTGACTGACGTATGTTTTCGAGTTTTAGATTGTTATTTTGGGATCTGATAAGAGTGGGGGTGGGTTGATTTATAACATATTCTACTTCAGATTCAATAATGACGTTATCTAACTAAATTCACGGTGAATGTTAATAGAATCTACCTGGATTCACTTAGAATCCAGTCCATCCATCGCTGAATATATTTACAATAAGGACACCGACAGTAAAAGATAAATTCCCATCTACCGATGAGACGATTGTGATGCTACCGCCAATGTCAAATAGCTGTATCGGGATAGAATGGTACAATTAGATTTATGTTTCTATCTAACAAAGTTAACAAGTTTCAAGACGAACTTGGTCGTTTCTCGTCGCACTTAGCGTACGTAACATCGATTTTCCTCTCCTTGTTGCCGAGTAGCTCTCGGCGGCCGCGGCACCGATAGAGGGTATAAAATACGCCGGCGTGCGTTTACTCGGAAATAAAAGCACGGGCGTCGTATGCTTCGTTGCCTGAGGCACGTGTAACTGGAACTGAACGTAGGTAATACGATGCCGATATGTACGTCGACGTGCGTGCGCTGCCGTCAAGGGAGAGATGCGATGCAAAATAAAAAGAGAACGAGAAAGAAATTTTGAGAGAAAGAGAACAAGAGAGAAAAAGAAGAGAACGGAAAAGGGAGAGGGAGACAAAAAAAAGGGAGAGAGAGAGAGAGAGAGAGAGAGAGAGAGAGAGAGAGAGAGAGAGAGAGAGAGAGCGAGGCTGGTGTAGGAGAAACAAGAGGACGTAAAATGCTGGAGAAAAATAAAGGAGTAAGCCACTACTTGGACAGAAGCACGTATGGTTATGTAAACAATAACGGAGGAATGCAGAAGAAAAGGAAATGGAAAATACAAAAACCTATCGACTGTTTCTGGGGTCACTAAATTCGAACACCAGTGCGGAAATAATAGAATTCAATCATGAAACGATGGGAAACATCGACGTTTAATGTTAAAATTCGTCTAGTGCGAATTTAAATATGGCTGAAATGATCATATAGTAACCCTATAGTAGAAAATAAGACCAGTTTATGGCCATTTTTTCTGGGCTGCATTACTTTAAACATATAGAGGCCAGAAAAATTGGACAGAAAATGGGGGCATTTACTACTATATGGATAGGAACCGAGAAATTTAGAATGTCGTAAGATAATCCTATATTCAGATACTTAAACTCAACAAAATTACACAAAGTTTCAATTCTTTAATCAGAATGTTTAAAAAATATAGTCCTACTTTTGAGTGAAATAAAAAGTGGAAGGCCCACTGAAAAGTTTAAAGTCTAATTTACGTTAAGAAATATTTGAAAACTCAAAATGGCTAATCTAAACTGGTAGACATGGGTTTGAAAGGTGACAATAAATAAAAAAATAAGCATAACTTATATCTACCGTAAAACTGGAAAACAAAAAATCAAGAAATAAAACAATTAATACAATGGTACCGGACATGACATAGTGAGAAAATGTCAATAGCATAAACTTGCGAATTTTCTATCAAATTGGTAATTAAGAATAAAGTGTATAAAAATAGCGGGAAATCGATTCAACAAAATAGAAGCGTAGAACGCACTGACAAGACTGGCAGATATATAGTAAACATTCTGGCGATTAGGTTCCAGAGATCGTCGATGCTTATAATAATAATTGAGGAGATCTCATGTTTCATACGAGGCATCTGAGGTAGCCAACTTTTTTGCAAATCTTATACACGTCTCTTATCGCAGGAAGTCGTTAACCTGACTGAAAACTTTGATGACTCGCGCCAAGAAGCACATACAATATTCTTTTAATTTATAAGCTTCGTTATTATTACTTAATCAAAGGGCATTTTCATCAAAAAATGAATTATCCAATTAACGACGAAATTAAAGCTGATAAGAAAAGAAATAACTATTGCATTTTTCATTTATCATTAATTTTATTTATTTTCAGCTTTTTGCGTAATTGAGATACATAATATTGATTCATTGCAACGTTTCGTATTATTCAGAAATGGCAAATATAAAAGCGAAATCATTACCTCCCGATTGTTTTATTTGTTTAAAATATTAAGTATAGGCTTATCATGCAAATAAGGGACGCCTGTCATGTACGTGTAGTCTGATATAGTATTTTATCCGGAATTAGCATTTTTGTAGGTCGCTCTATCGATCCAAGCTTTTAAAATACAATAAATAAATGTGCAAACCTCGATTTTTCAAATTAAAATAAGATGGTTTTTCTAATGAAAATATTTCAATAAAGAGCCACTTTCGAAGTAAAATGAACAACAATAGAGTTGTCGAGAACCACTCAATAACATTAAACCACTTAGTGAATTTATTTTTATCCCCTGTATAGGAGTTGCAAACCCTGAAAATGTGTATTTTCTGAAAAATGGTGACTGAATTGATATTTCGCGAAAAAAGTTATTTAATTAGAAGTATCGTTACTTCTAATTACATTTTGGTGGTAGATAGATATAAAAAAAGTGTTTTAAATTACTCTGAAAAATTGAATCTTTAAGATTTATAGTAAAAATGGGGCTTGGAATTTATAATAATTTCTCGATAATTGTTAAAATAATGCATTGATATTTGCTCATTATTCTTCCAGGGATAATATCGTTTTCGTCGGGTATTTCGGTATAGTTATAATATGATCAAAGTAACAAAGTTTTGATCGAATTTCGTTCCGTTAATTTCGGCCAGAGTCTAAACAATCTATCAGAATACTTCCTGGCTATTATGTATAGCTGATAAAGCTCTGGTATCAGGGTATTCGCAGGAAGATCAAGATTCGCATCTATAAATATTATCACATAATAATCGATAATTTATAAATCAAAGCTTAAATGCTTAAACAAACAAGATCAAACAGGGATTGCTAACACTTTATATACTATATAGACTCATATATTATATGTATTAAAGGAATAAGTGAAAAGTCTCAGTTTTTCCACTTGAAGTCACGTGCACGCTAATCATCCATTCTAGCCAATATCGCAATTATCGTACATGGGTATATATGTATAGGGATATATATATATATATATATATCACAGTATCATCGTATATATATCGTACACGTCCGAGCAGATGTAAGCGTGGGGTGTTGAGTTTCTTCTCACCGGAGATCGAAACCGAGGCGGTGTTTTGAAAATAGGCGGGTAATGCACCGCTGCCGTCGCTTGCACATTGTCATAATAGACAAAGGATGTTTCATTAGGCTCGATAAAACGAACATACGCACCGTGTGTGTCACAGGCGGCAACGTGAGGATGAGAGTCGCCAATGTTCCGATTAAACGAAATACGCAAAGGTGAATGTTTATTATCGCTACCGTAATACGAAGAATGTATGCATATTAATATATTGCATAATGCAACGAGATATCTAACGAGTAGTTATGGCATGTTGCCGCGTAACGCGTCATAAAAATATGATAATTTTGTTTATGAATGAAAGTATACATACATGTATATGTATGTAAGTAAGGGTAACAATATCGACCATTGTACAAATAACTTGTAAGATTCGTGTCCGAGAACAATATCAAATTTACTTTAATGTGATGCAGAAAATTGTCTCGCATAATATATGCATAATCGGACGAATCTATGTCATTATTATATGTAATTATATCAAATAAATTTTTTTAATCGGTTCAAAGTTTTGGCTAAGGAAAACCCAATCAATGATATTGATAAATTCACACTTTCAAGGTGTTGCATAACCTAACTCAATCACATACAATTAATTATAATCTAATCAGCATCAGAGGCATGGACATAATGCGAATACAAAAGTTACTCTCTAATTCCTCTAATGCATCGACTTCTGATCTCCTTTTAATGTACTTGTTTATGGGCTCGTTTTGAGCTATAAAAAACTATTATCAGAAAGAGGACATTTTGTATTCATTATTTAAACCAACTTTTTACTCTCTAGATGTGGTGTGTTCTTTATAACCTTTAATTTCATGGTATTACCTGTTACGTTTTTTAATTCGCTGGTGTCATTTTATAGTAAAGAAAAGAAAATAGTAAAAAAAAACGAAAAACGATATAAATTTGAATTAAAAACATTGAATTGATATATTGAATTCAAATGAATTCATCAAATGTCCGACATGTGTTTTGCAACTGCAGATTATTTCGTATTTCATTATAGGTCTACAATATATACTATTTCCTTTCGATATAAGGTAGTAATGTATCATTACTATTTGAGCGTGTGGTGAGAAAGCAAACACGGATGCGCCAAATGCTAAATTTTAGAGGTCGACTATATCTATAGTAACGGACGCGAATTTTGGCAAAATACCATAAATCACGAATTTCAATATTGTATAGACAAGTCACGCGCATAAAAAATCGTTTAGTGCATTTTTAGAGCCGATCGTACCCTGGAGCCCATGTATATATATAAATAAAATTTTGCATTCCTGAAGTATAAAATTCTGTTAAATCTTTGATTGCCATGGGTATCCCGAAGGGTTTGACAGTATCAATACTCCGATGGTGGAGTCAAATTGTAGTGCATTTAGTGAATATATATGAAAGACATTGAACATCTTGTAAGGAATTGCTGATCAGAGACTACGCATTTGAGCATCAAGGACGAAGACCCTCCACACGACATGAGAAATGGCTTTCCGGTGATAAGTTCAAAGTTTAATTCATAATTTTTCGAAGGGGAAAGGGAGAAAGGGGTGATAAAAAAGTTAATATTCATATAGCTGCTACAGAAAAATTCCTAACAAATGCACACCGAATTGAAATATTTTCTAGAGTAGTAGAAAATTCAATTATCGAAATTATAAGGTAATCAAAATTAAGAAAGAATCGAATGAAAAAAAAATGGAATAATGTATTAGAGAAATCATAATTTGACGTCATGAATACTTTTCCGTCCTTCTTAATACCAATCGATAATTCTTCTTATGTCTCATTCAAATCTTTTTCGTTTACTGAGCGCTACCGGAAGAAATGTAGATAAGACGTCATGTTTAGGTAAACAACCATGCATTCTTCAAATCCAAGAATGAACTCTAATCTTTTTGAATTGAAAGCTCAATCAAACAGGCTACATAAGTAATTAATACTAGTCCAATGATTACCAAACTTTCAGATTATTAAACACACATTTTTTAAAGCATATATAATGCCATATTGTGTTAATAATAAGAACTAATAATTTCGCTAATTTTTTTTTTTTTCTATAGCGAAAACAACGAAGAAGATGTAGATCATTAGAAAGGGCATACATATTGAATTCAGCATTGACATTGAAAGTCACATGGTAAAAAGAAATAGAACATTTTTGTATCCTTTATTCGAATTTTGCTGCATACGAAATTGTCATAAACATAAAATTGTTCTTTGGAATAGAAAAAGTTAGTCTTGTTTGCATGTAACGTTATTTCTTTGTACGTTATCTGCGGTCTCTTACACTTACTTTTCTATTTCAATATTTCTGTTTAGGGGCTGATTGGACTGTAAAATGATGATATATCATTATGTTATCATCATTTTATCACAAACTAAGATTGTAACCATCAATGAAGCTTTGACTTTTCTAGCATAAAATCCACGAAATCGAATGTTTGATTGAAAGTCTTGGTTGAATCTGTTTACAATGTTAACCATAATCCTAATATTTAGGGTTTGAAATGAAAAAGTTTTCTGGATAAGATTATAAATAAGCATTATATGCTATTCTAAGGGTAGTAGACACTGATCAATGCCTTGCTAGATCCCAGGTTCAATTAATATACGAATAATATTCCATGATATTCTTCTCAATCGATGAAGTAAGACAGATTAAACCTTTGGGTGCTGACGATCAGTGAAGAATGATTTCAATTTCTAGACTTGACCAAGTATGATCAGATGATTTTTTAAATATTAAATCGTCATCATGATTTAATATCTGATTATTACTTGATACCGTGTATCGTATGCCATCGTTACAATCATATGATTGCATCGCTGTCCGATACCAGGCTAACCTTTCTTTCTTATGAAAATGTGACATAATAAATATAGTATTCTGGGAACTGCTCCAAAGAACAGCATCTCGGATACTTCGAAGACGACGATACATTGCGATGCATTATTATCCATTCGCCAATTTAACATTCTTAAAGGTCACTAGACAACTTCACCTTCAAAGAAGATGGTTCAAATAGCGCTAGCTGAAAGGTCACGGCTATTGCGTTAACTTTATGATTTTCAAGGGGACCGAAGGTCAACGAGCGGAAAATCGTATCCGTCGCTTATTCTTGAAATGCTGCTAGTACCACGAGGAATCGGCATTCAGCGCCGATAAGCGAAATACAATACGTAGTGACATCATCTCGCAAATCACGAGACTGTCTAACAAAAAGATCGTCGTTGCTTGGCGACTGTTGGTTTCATGTTCTGCTTTTTTTTCAGAGTCGATGATGTCGATGACGAATCGCTCCGAGGTAGATTGATTATGATTATCCTGCTCGAGTGATAATGACGAAGCCTTAAAAAATTGTCCGTTTAGGTCAACGGTCTGGTAGCCAGTAAATGTCAATATGCAGTACTTAACGATCGCTTTGTTGTCATTCCAAGACAATGACAATAATCGGATGCGTGGAAACAGATCAAATCCTAGTCATATAAATTGAAACTTATTTTCGAGAGGCAAGAGTATCTTTTGAATTTGAAACGTTCCAGTAGAAACGAATAATAACATATTTATGTAATTCAAAAGTTTCTCAAATCACAATTTATTACGTAGATTATCGACAACTTATGCTTTCTTCTTATCACGACAATTAATCAAGCGCATTATTAATAGATTTATTAATTTTTTCTAACAAAATGTAAAAGTTTAAAAATATCCAATTTAATCGGCAACATTTCGAAGAAATGGATAGAGAAAATAGAGACGTAATTAGCGTTGGTTAGAAACGGAAAAGGCGAGTGGCTTGTTGTAAAAAAAATCGTAAACATCGTACAGATGTGTGTGGTGTCGTATGGCGATCTCCGATTGCAATCAGGTGCGTTGGCTGACGATTCTATACCGTATCACGATCATGGTGGCTTGTATGTCTATTAAGTTCTTATGGCAGGCACAAAAAACGTTGAAGCACGTACTTACATTGCAATAAAGATAAACAATATTTTTATGTGGCATCAAATATGAGTGACAATTTTATTTTCAGGATTAAAAAAAAAAAAAAAACTAAAAATTCTCCCACTATGTTGAATTTGCAAATTGTACAAATATCAGACAAATATTTATAATATTAACGAAAATTGGCAGAATACGTATTAAATTAAGAAATTATATTAAAAGTCGATAACGTGTGTCATGAGGCAATAAAAAAGAATAAAAGTTTATGAAATTTAATAAGTAGTAATGACAATCGCAAAAAATTATTAAAAAATACGTATAAAAAAAGTAGACGTCAAGGTAAGAATGCGAACAAAAATTGTAAAAATCGGAAAGACCAATTAATATAGTGATAAAATTAAGTTAAACGCTGTTCAAAACGCTGTTACAGAAAGTCTAGAAAAACTGTAGAAAGGAATAAAAGCTCCAAAAAGTAATTACAACGAAGGCGATTGTTGAAATGGACGAAGATTGTGTATAAAATTAGAAAGCGTCAAAAATTTGTATTAATATAGAACTTTAAAAAACAAACAAAATTGATCAGAACTGTTAAATTCATGAAAATCTATAAAAAAGAAGTAATATGACAAAAACCACAAAGGTGGGAATGGCTATAAATATAGTGATAAAAATTGGTAAAAATTACGAACACACTATATCCTTAAAGTCTAAAACGGAACAATGGTTGACAAGAGGAGAAAATAAAAACCATAAAATATGATGCGGACAGTGTACAAAGGTAAAAATGATCAACATATTTTAAAAATATGCGATAACGAGTTGATAAAAAAAATTTTAGCTTTTTTTTAATTGAAAAAATAACAGATAAAATGAATTTATAATATCGTCTGATATTGTAATAACTGAATAGTCAATAAAAATATTCAATTTGTAATGATTTCTCCGATGTTTTCATAATTATAAATAAATAAACATTATATTAGTGATCTTGTATGTATAAAAAATTAGATAACTAATAATATAGAAATTCTCCTCGGATCCAAAGTTTCGGAAAAGGTCAAGATTCACTCCCAAAGTGTATATACTTAGTAGAGATTTAATGGACCGCCGCGTGCTGCACTAATCAGGGGTATCAAGTTAAGAGGGTTCCCACGTGTAGGGCACCCTTTATTGTGACGCGTGCCACATATCATGATACAACATTAGCTTTTATATTCATAAGAATGCGATGCTACCTATGCGCTTATCGCACGACGGAGTAAGAAGCCAGTTCGACGACCAACGGTGCATTGCTACATGACTATATCACAGTGTGTAACTAAATTTAATTCAAGTATAATCCTTACATAAATAAAATAATGATATTTTGACAAAAAAAAAGAAAAATCATTTTAAAAAGCTCGTTTTTAAAATAACGCCATGTTGCAAAATTACGTTTGTTGCAGTCAAATTATTATATTTTATTAACTATGAAAGTCGCATATAAATTCTTAAAATATATTTTTTTTCAACGGTTTTGTATCGGTTTTGTCATTTAGGGCCGATTTATTTTCGAAGATTGGATGTGCTATTTTGAACTAGTCAAAATCCGAGGGCACATTTTTTGTTGTTACGGGGGTTAATGTTAAAAATTACGTATTGACCCCTTTCTGGAATACTGTAACTGGCAACAGAAAAGAAAAAAACGACAATTGTACATTATCGACCTATAGACGTTGATTTCGAAAATTGCAAAAGACGAAAAAATTTGAAGACATTTTAACCGACAAAGCGCAATTATTATCGGAGTATTTCACATCGAAAATATGTTCAAAAACGCAAACTCGCATATTCACAGAATAATAATTTCAAACGCTTATTAAAAATAATTTTATTGGGCTTTCGAGCAAAGTCGGACATTCTAGAAGGAATAAGTATTTCATTTTTGAACAATAAATTTATATTATATTTTTATTCGAGTAATCAAGCTTAAACATTGTTCTAAAAAAGCAGGTATATGTATCGTGATTTCAATTTTTTTATTAATTTCTAAGATTCTTGATGAAGAAATTTCGGACTTATGGAAAGGCCCAGAAAAATATTTCAGTATAAATTTATTCATTTTTTAAAATTATAATTACTTATTTTTAAGATATTCAACGGAATGAAATTGGTGTATTTATATGTTGATCGTTCCTGATAATGAGCAATATAATGTTTCTTTATTACGTTACTTCGTACTTTATATATATGTATAGAGTTCCAGCAACAAACATTCTACAAAATTTCAGTGACAGTGGACCTTTATTCTTTTCATGTTCCTTCGTCCTGCCAATATCAGCGATGTTCTACTATTATGTTCCGGCAATATTCATTTGACTAATTTAAATTTCGAAATAACGAAATAAAGAGTTATCAGATCAACATCAATCAACATTGATAAATACAATTATCACCAATAAATGTAATAAACTGGACCCCGCCACACTGTATAAATACGTACGTATGTACGTACATAAAGAAGATTACGGACAGACACATGTTCATTGAAATTTTAGGTTCATTATAGTACGTACTTCTTACATGGTATTTTTGTTGTTCGAGAGACCAAATTCCATCCTTCGATTAAACCTATGTACGCGGTATATGGGTCGGAGTAAAAAACATATGGTCTTTGGAATGTTACAAAATATATTAAAAATAAAACTTCCATTCCTTCATTTTGTCACCAATGTTTCGAATTGATTTCTTCGTTCAAGCGAAGTTGTACGAAGTACCGAAATAGTCAGAGAAATCTTATAAATTCGATTATATACAGAAATTGAGAAAACACAAAATTTGTCAAGCTTATTCAATCGGAATTTTTAAGGTGTTGCCAAATTGCCATCAATTGATATGCAATAATTCAATTCCAAAAAGTATTTCTTGTTTTTTTTTTTTTTTAATTAAAATGCTTGAACAAAATTTGAGATATTTTAAATCAAAGTTGTATCATTTATTTTACTGTCTTTTTACAAAGTGACATGAACTTTTGTAAATTTATATATTCATGCATTATATAAGGCTTTCGAAAAAATCAGCAATGAATAATTTTTGTTAAGTCGCTGAAATAATGAAATAAGAAGAAAACGGAGGCAGTGAGTAAGGCTTAAACGATCTCGAGACTGGCCGTTCATGGACCGAACCAGAAATCCGACACCTTGCGTCGAGACGACGACTGTGCGACGGTCATTCCTGAGCCCTCCAGATGAAAAAGAACTCGCGATTTCATGGAACTCTTCGTGGAAATCCCCACTACGAGACGAAAAAACGCCGAGATTTACTAATCTCTGTGCGGACACAATGGATCTAAAGAATTCAATACAACTCTGCATTTTTTCGCATTGCGCACCATTCTGAATCAAACTGAAATTATTTGCAAAGTGCTGTTTAATCGGTATTAATTCTATACATGCATATATACTATTACATTTAAATTCTCTTTAATTTGAAAATGAGTAATTAGTATATATGTAAGGCAACATATATTCTACCTTTTTAAAGAAAGAAGGAAATTGTACAATTTTTTGCATTTTTTGTTGTTGTTATTATTATATCGTTTGTGTATTTTTTTTTCGCTTTGCAAGACCATTAAAAGCGTTCCTGTTTATATCTACTGATATTTCTACTACATATCTACTGACATTTCAGCCAATATTTCGCAACGTTCGCAAATAAGTATTTTATTATTATTATTATTATTATTATTATTATTATTATTATTATTATTATTATTATTATTATTATTATTATTATTATTACCATTTGGTAATCTTATATAATGTCTGACTTTTGCCGACAACTTTTATCATTTCTTTTTTTAGTTTAACTAAATTTTTCGCTATTTTAGATAACCTCAACTACAATGTATTATTTTTTATCTTTCTTCTGTATATTTTTCTAGTTTTTATAACATTTTCCCCAGAACAAACGTTTTCTTGTCAATTTATATTAGAATTGCAAACTTTAACGTTTTTCCTGTTTTCTATATTCTGCCACTTATAATATTTCTTTATTTTTATCGATTTTGATCCGTGTCGGATATAACTAGAAATCATTATAACATCATATAATATCCACTGTATTGGCAATGCGGGCGTCAAATATCATTCATGGATTGCTTTGTGCAATTAAATAAAAAAAAAAAAAAAAAGTATAGACATCCGGACACGAGATTCGGTCTGATTACGTAAGCATCAGTAGCATGTGCGCAGAACTTGACATGTGATGATCTTAACGCATGCGCGTGCGTGAAGTCCAAAAAGCGCGAGAGAAGAGTTTGTTTTTCACCAATTACACATATCGAAAAAGAAAGAAAAGCATAAATGCGATGGGAGTCGCACAGAGATCGAAAGGTCATCGGTTAGAGATAGCTCATCTTTAAATTATCATCGACATGAACCAATCGGGACATCGTATCTCGACCTCTACAATGACGTAAACAATTTTTTTTAAATCGCGTTACAACTCATCGCGGCAATTTTCGTCGCAATTCATACATTCCGTACGTCCCTTTTTAACAAATCTTAAGAAGGATAAGCCAGCGGCAATGTGATCATTTATTTATAACCTTTCATTACCCCACCGAAGTTCGACGACTCTCGTGATTTTGATTGTTTTCAGTAAACAAGACAAGTACGCAGAAAAGTTTTTATTTCTTTTTTAACGAGGTTCCAATGATTTACTCAGTTTTCTGAGTTATTGCACATAATCAAAATCATAAAGCAGAATATTTTATGCATCTCACGTAATTTTACCTGCCACATTAAAAAGAGTGTTTCAAAAACTTAATAAGCTGGAGGTTTAAAATTCAAATGATCTAATAAGAGAACAAATAGCGAATATCAATTTAAAAATAAAGACACGAAAAGAAAATTGAGAGAGATCTACATTGAAAAGGGTTTTCTATTTCTGAAATTTTGAAATTTGAAATAAAAAATTGATAATTTAATTACTTTGACCCATATTTATTGGTTTAATATTCAACGGAACTAATGGTCCATAGTAACATATAGTATATGCGCAATAAATGCAATAGTAAATATACACGGAAAAAACGACTTGGTTGAAATAACTAATTTATTATTGGTTGGAGATTTCTTAGTTGACACAACTAATTACTTGGTTATTAGTAGATATTGATAAAAAAATCCATTTAATTCAGTCTACCATTTGTAATTAGTTGGAAAACAAGAGCACCCTAACTAACATGATTAGGACTAAACAATTTATTTGTTGTTCCAACCAGTTATGTATTAACAGTAGTACACGCAACGAATTACATTGTTGACTGAACTATTCGAGCCCAACTAAGTGAAAATAGTTACTCCAACCAATGTCTCGTCTATGGCGCTTATAGAGTACTAAGAGAATTGGTTGGGGCGCCCAATTTTGTTATTCTCCTAACCAAGTCTTTTTTTCCGTGTAAACAGCATATATATTAAAAATGTAGAGAAGGGAACGTAGTTGCCAATGTTATTAACGAAAAGGATGCAGAGTATAATATGAGACCCAAGTGCGTGAGCCATGTGGTACACCGGAAGTAGCAATACAAAGATGCATTTGTGATTCCCTTGCATTGAGTCCGCGCTTATAATTTCACAGCCATGATGGATTCAAAATGTTTAGGAATGCAGCTAGTTACTGTGAATTTCAACAATACTCTAATCTCCCATCTTTAAGAATTGAGGTAATAAAGATCTCATTTCACTTCGGCGGATAGACTCCATGGTGTGAGGATATATAGTAAAAAGATAATTTAGAGGATGTAAGAGCGGAGTAAGGCAATTTCTAATGAAAATAGGTGCAATACTATATGGACCCGTAGTACATGTAGGTTTAAGATTTATGATGGCAGTTTTTAATTCATTTTAAGAAATGTTAAAATCATCGACCGAATTACCAGAAACTGCGTGCATATTCTAAAGGCGGAAGTGAGTTCGATGACGAATAAAGGGAGCCGAAATGTTCCCATAATAAATTTGATTTCCCATGATTATCGAATGCAAGTTTATGCCGATAGTTCATACTTATAATGGTTTACTATAATAATACTAATACGACTATTTAAAACGATCAAAAGGCACGTACATTAGTTCTCGACTTTACTTCATTGGCATTAATATATTCTGTATGTATACAAAGAGCTTTCGACAACTTGATTTCTTCTTTCAATTTCTATGCGCCGACGATCTTTATAAAAATTGTGTTTTTCAGTTTTGAACTGCCGATGAAAATAAGATGACGATAGACGTATCGTCGGCGCGTGTTTAGGAATAATACCGTACAATATACGTTGTAAAACACAATTAGTGACTCGTCGAGATCCGAGTTTACAATACATTTCCAATCAACGGAAGCCAGGTCCCTTTTCAAATCAGCAAAGTTAGCCCTACTAAACCTTTAAATTTTAATTTGTTTTTCTGAATTTAATCGCGAGACACCTCCTCCGATTTTCAACAAAAAAATGTAGAATAGCAAAAAATCTCGTATTTTATTCAATTTTTCAAAGAAAATGTATTGTAGTAAGAATGAGCAAATACTCAAAAGACTTGGAAAATCATATGGAATTAAACAAAGCCCATAGTTTGAAATTTCAAATTTACTTCCTAAAATGTTAGTAAACATTTCACTTCTCGGCCTCTGGCTGATGTATAGTGAATTTATGAATGAAATAAAATCAGACTCAAATGAAATAAAACGGATTAAAATTAATAACAGAAAATAAAATTACAAGTGTCTCAAAAAATGTTATAAAAATGTGAATTTCTAAATTATGGTTTCAAATTAAACATAATTATCGAATGAATAAAAAATATCATAAATCAACAGGAACAATGTCGGACTTTGCCAATTTCATCTGTCATTTTTTCAACATTGATAATAAGAGCAATGAGTATAGAAAGTTTCAAAAATTCATATTGTTTTTACAAGAATTAACTCTTTTATACGCAGAGAAAGATATTGAACTCGTAAGTAATGTTTTACGTATATATATATATATATATATATATATATATATATATATATGGAA